>CAJQZJ010033456.1:2835977-2871569 GCA_907164525.1 Lophiomys imhausi | reverse complement strand
TTTTGGTTTTTCGAGACAGGGTTTCTCTGAATATCTCTGGCTGTCCTGGACTCGCTTTGTAGACCAGGCTGGCCTCGAACTCACAAAGATCCGCCTGCCTCTGCCTCCCAAGTGCTGGGATTAAAGGCGTGCGCCACCACCGCCCGGAAAAACTCACTTTCTTAAGAGCACTCTATTATTGGGTGGGTGGGCTCTGTGGTAGAAGTTAGGACTTTCTTTTTTTCTTTTTTTTTTTAAACATTTATCTATTCATTATGTATACAGCATTTGCTCTACATATATGCCTGGGCAGCAGATCTCAATGTAGATGGCTGTGAGCCACCATGTGGTTGCTGGGAATTGAACTCAGGACCTTTGGAAGAACACCCAGTGCTCCTAACCTCTGAGCCACCTCTCCAGCCCGAAGTTAGGCTTTTCAATTTAGCATCTAGTAGCATAAGGATTTTGGATTGGCAAAAACTAGTGGCCCTTGAGCCGGGCGGTGGTGGCGCACGCCTTTAATCCCAGCACTTGGGAGGCAGAGGCAGGCGGATCTTTGTGAGTTCGAGGCCATCCTGGTCTACAAAGTGAGTTCAGGACAGCCAGGGCTACACAGAGAAACCCTGTCTCGAAAAACAAAAAAAAAAAAAAAAAGCTAGTGGCCCTTTACTTGTTGGTGGAACCAGTTATGGACAGACGATATGCCCCTGAAAGGCATTGCTAAGAAACCTCGAAAGCCAAGCAGATAACGTAATTAGCTGTGAGAAGCAACGGGAATCCTGGGAAATCCTCAGCGGACAGTCTCAAGATGGGACCACACTGATGCACTGATGTAGGGGCATGACTTGAAAAAGCCCTCGAAAACACTGGTAAACATAAGCCAAAGATCCACGTGGTCTCCTCTCTCTGCCCTCACCCATAGAGAAGCCACACAGCCTGTGTTTGCTCTCTCCTGTCCTTACCTGCAGGGAATCCACGCTGGGGAAGAGCATAGCAGGGTACGCCATTGTCAAAGTGTGGACCGCTGCAATCCAAAGCAAAAACATACCAGAGACATGCTAAGGGAGAATCCTTTGGAATATCCTGGCTTGGAGCCCCAGAGTGGCGGAAAGGTGAGTGAGACATCTGGAATAGGAAAGCTGAGGGAGATTGAAAAGACTGCCCTCCATTGGCGGTCTGAACAGACTGACTGTATAAACTGGCCACAACTTGGCGGTGGAAATAAACTGGCCTTATGAACTGGACGAACCTCAAGCTGAAAAATTGCTACTTGAAGGGATTGCCGTAACCCAAACAACCCTACACAGATGAACCTACGCCAAGAATATTAATATCCTTTTAAAAATATAAAATAGTGTGGTGGTTTTTTTATAGGTAGTATAGTGTTTTTTAGGTATTAAGGTATTTTTAAATAGATTATATATTTTAGATTTAAGGTTTAGTTTACAGGATTTAGGTATTTTATAGGTGATTATTAAGTATTAATAAATATAGGTGTTGGTAAATAAAAATATCTTGTTACAGGGGTCCCCAGCAATCCCGGGGTAATCATGGGGTAAGAGCCCTCAAATGTAAAGTTCTGATAATCGCTGAAGGAAGACCCCAGACTCAAATAGTTATGCAGAAGCAAAGGGCATTTATTCTACAGAAATAACCAGCATGTAGGGGTCAGCCATTCATACAAAATGGCAATGACCATGAAAGGAGCTCGAAGTCTTCTTTTAAAGGCATTTAGGGGAATTCCAGTTGTGGCTACGTGACCCTCGCTAGGACTGGCTAGTGTCCATATCGTGAGGTACTTGTATAATTTAGCTTCTGGTCAGACTTTGAGGCAACTGATTGGTCGCCCTTTTTTTTTTCTTTTTCTTTTTTTTTTTTCCCGAGAAACCTGGCCTTTTCTTTGGGAAATTGACACTTAAAAGTTCAAGATGTTGCCGGGCGGTGGTGGCGCACGCCTTTAATCCCAGCACTTGGGGGGCAGAGGCAGGTGGATCTTTGTGAGTTCAAGGCCAGCCTGGTCTACAAAGCGAGTCCAGGACAGCCAGAGATATTCAGAGAAACCCTGTCTCGAAAAAAACAAAACAAAAACAAAAAAAGTTCAAGATGCGCCGGGCAGTGATGGCGCACGCCTTTAATCCTAGCACTTGGGAGGCAGAGGCAGGCGGATCACTGTGAGTTCGAGGCCAGCCTGGTCTACAAAGTGAGTCCAGGACAGCCAAGGATACACAGAGAAACCCTGTCTCGAAAAAAAAAAAAAAAAAAAAAGTTCAAGATGCAGGCAGGCCTGTCTAAAATGGAATAAGTCAGGTCCTCTCATTACAGCTCAACAGGTTTCCCAGTGTCTCTTCCAGGCAGCTCAGTTGGTTTGAGCATCTTCCAGGAAGTTTGGCTGCTCTGAGAGTCTCAAAGGAGGTGTTAGTGCTTACAGAAACTTGGAGAGGGAAGGGCCTACTGAGTGTGGTTAGTTTCAGGAATGTCCTGAAGCTCCTGAGTTTTTTACTTCCTGGAATGAGTTGTTACATTGCAGGGTGGAATGTTTCTTCTGAGGAAATGCTACACAAAACCAGCTGGAGTTTTACAATGAGTTGATGAAAAAAAGGAAAGAGAACTTATGAGAAGGAAAGAAAGGAATGGGGGGGGCAGAACGAGAGAACATATTTTCTTTCTCAAGACACCAAGCCAAAGTTTCTATGGTAAGCTTGAAGAAATTTTGCAAAGAATTGGATGTGGTGGCACACACCTCTGAAATCAGCTGCTCAAAATAAAAATAAAATAAGCTGGGATTATAGATATCATCTCAGTGGTAGTGTTTGTATTGCATGTGCATGGCCTTGGGTTTGGCCAGTCCCCAATACCCCTTGTTTTTCCCTTCAAAGGCTGTTGAGATCTTTGTAGATATCATTTCCCCCCAACAGCAGAGCTCTTGATGTTCCTCTGTTCCAAATCTTCTGTTTGTGAGACCTGTAATATCCTGCTGTTGGTGTCTATGTTTGCTTTGCTCTTGGATATTGTGATGCTGAATACTGGCAATTTGTCTGGATTTAGAATTACCTAGGAGACACAACCCTGGGTTTGTATTTCAGAGTTTCTAGACTTGCTGGAAGATGGAACACCAACCCTGAGTGTGACCAAATCTCATGGTTTGGGATTGTAGTCTGAATAAAGAGGAAAGAAAAGCTAGCGAAGCACCAGGTAACTTACTACAGCCACAGTGTAACCAGTTGCCATCTGCTGGCTTCCTATTACCACAGTGTTACCAGCTGCCCTACCCCACTCCCATGACAGACCACACTTCATTTTGTTTTTCAAGACAAGAGTTTCTCTGTAACAGTACTGGCCGTCCTGGAGCTCACTCTGTAGACCAAGATGGTCTCAAACTCAGAGATCTGCCTGCCTCTGCCTCCCAAGTGCTGGGACTAAAGGAGTAAGTCACAACTGCCCAGCCAGACCACTCTCTTAAACTGTAAGCCAAAACAAACCTTCTCTCTGTCATGCATCCACTCACAGTCATAAGACAACTAATTCAGAAAATCTCATGGACATCTCTAAATTGAACCTTTCCAAAATCACTTCTTCCCATCCCACATCCACAATGAGTCTTGTGTCCAGGTTCCTAATGTACAATTTAATTCTTTGCCCTGCTCAATTCCCATAACAGCTAATCAGTACTTTGTTGGTTTTCTTTTAAAATAATTTATGTGTGTGTGTGTGTGTTGTGTGTGTATACAAGCAGACGTGTGCTGGTGCCTGTAGAAGTCAGAAGGTGGCATCAGATACTCTGGAGTTGGAGTTACAGATGGTTGTCACCCAATGTGGATTGATTAGAACTGGAAAGTAGCAAGCAGTCTTAACTGCTGAGCTGTCTCTACAGCTCCTGATTCTCCTTTTGCTATGTATATATTTGAAAGATTTTTAAAAATGCATATAGATATTTTTCTGTATGTATATTTGTGCACCATTTTGCATGCCATACCCAGAGTCTAAAAAAGAGCATTTGATCCCTTGGAATTGGAGTTTCGGGTGATTGTGAATTGCCTGCCCAGTGTGGTTGCTGGGAACCACGCCCAAATTCCCTTAAGAGAACAGTAAGTGCTCTTAACTGTTGAGCCATCTCTCCAGCCTAAGAAGAGAGAGACCTTTTTTGGTTTTTTGAGAGTTTCTCTGTGTATCCTTGGCTGTCCTGGACTCACAGTCTGGCCTTGAACTCACAGAGATCTGCCTTCCTCTGTCTCCCAAGTGCTGGGATTAAAGGCGTGCACCACCATGCTCATCAAGAAAAGACCTTTTAAAGAGTCATTTTCCTTTGGAGGTGTGGCCACTGATATGTTGCTCAAGCTCCAGTGGATGGCCTCACACCCATGGCTGTACTAACAGGACGCACTGAGATACAAAAACAACAGAGTAAAACAGAGGAGAGGGGAGGAGGAGGGGGAAGGGTAAAGTTGGGAGGGATGTGTTGGTTGTATGCAGGGGAATTGTAGGCACACATAATTAAAAAATATACTTAAGCCGGGCGTGGTGGCTTCTCCCATCTACCGTTGCCAAGTCTCTTATCCTCTGGACACTTAGCCTAAACCTCTGTTGTCATTTGTGTCAATTTTCTCAGGCATAAAAGGTATAGATTACAGTAACTTCAGTGTCATAAACAGGAGGTAACGGATTTCTATGAATGTGCAGTGCTGGGGGACACTCGTTTCCAGGACCACAGATGAGGTTGGGAAGGAGAAATGCTCTCACCAGACTGGCTGTGTATCCTGCCTTTGCTCTCAAAATGCTGGGATCAGAAGCATGCCCCATGGGCCCTTTCTTGGGGACTTGGAGAAAGAGGTTCTAATTCTTTTTTTTTTTTTTTCAAGACAGAGTTTCTCTGTGTATCCTTGACTGTCCTGGACTCACTTTGTAGACCAGGCTGGCCTCAAACTCACAGAGATCCACGTGCGGGGATTAAAGGCATGCGCCACCACGCCTGTCTAATTCTTGTATTTTTGGTTGTGAGCCTAGCCCTTAACAGCTGAGCCAACTTTCCAGCCCTCTAATTCTTATCTGGTTATTAGTTGATGTCTTAGTTACTTTTCTATTGCTGTAAAGAGACACCATGATCAAGGCAACTTATAGAAGAAAGGATTTAGCCAAGCGTGGTGGCCCACACCTTTAATCCAACCACTCGGGAGGCAGAGGCAGGCCGATCTCTCTGAGTTCCAGGATAGCCAGTACTGTTACACAGAGAAACCCTGTCTTGAAAAACAAAACAAAACCCAGAGGTCCATGACCATAAAAAGTTGGGAGCATTGATTGCATCAGGCAGGCAGGCAGACATGGAGCAGTACTTGAAAGCTTACATCTTGAAACATATCCACAAGGCAGAGAGCTAACTGGGAATGGCATGTGGTTTTGAAACCTCCAAGTCCACCCTTTTACTGATACATTTCCTCCAAGGGAACACCTACTTATCCTTCCCCAACAGGTCCACTGACTAGGTACCAAACATTCAAACACATAAGCCTATTTGGGCCATTCTCATTTGAAATACCACAGTTGGTATGTCAAGGGCAGTCCATATCACCTCTCTAGAAACTATATAAAACTGTGTTTACATGGGTTCTGAAGATAGAACTCAGCTCACCAAAATTGCAAGGCAAGTGCCTTTATTATTAGTCATATTGCCAACCCTTTTTTGAAATAAATATGTATATTTTTGGAAATAGGTTTTTTTTGTTTGTTTGTTTTTATTTTGTTTGCTCGAGACAGGGTTTCTCTGTTTAACAGCCCTAGATGCCCTGGAATTTGCTTTGTAGACCAGACTGGCCTCAAACTCAGAGATCCACTTGTCTCTGCCTAAGGCATGTATGTGCCACCACACCTGGTTTTGGTTTTTGTACTTTTTTTTTTTTAAATAAGGTCTCAGTCATTCTTAGCTAGCCTGAAACTTGCAGCAATTCTCTTACCTCTACCTTCCAAGGGTGTAGAGAACTGCGATGTGCCACGCCTTAAAGATGGCGCCGGTTTCCGCCTTCCACCAGCCCGACAGTGAGCGCTCTCAGTGGTAAACAAGTCCATATTTGGCAAAGACTGCTGATCTGGCTTGCTTCCGCATACGTGGGCCTCTAAGATAGCACCACGTGGCTTTACTTGATTGGCTGTTCATTTAGTATTTAGCCTGTGGGTTGGGTCTGCCCGGGCATTCGGAAGACTGTTTTCAAGGGACCTGAATAAACTGCTGGAGAAGAGCTTTTGTGAGTTGCATCATCCTTGCTGGTCGAGGGGGACGCGACAAGTGGTGGCCCGTACGGGGACCCAAAAAAGACTCAGAACTCCTGCAGTCAGGGGCAGCGCTGGTAAGTTCCTGGGATAAATTAGGACAATAAAGTTTCACAGAGATAGCGAACACAAGGTAAAGTTTCGCGGAGATAGCGAACAAAAGGTAAAGTTTCGCGGAGATAGTGAACAAAAGGTAAAGTTTCGCGGAGATAGCGAACAAAAGGTAAAGTTGCACGGAGATAGCAAACAAAAGGTAAAGTTTCGCGGAGATAGCGAACAAAAGGTAAAGTTTCGCGGAGATAGCGAACAAAAGGTAAAGTTTCGCGGAAATTGCGAACTAAAGGTAAAGTTTCGCGGGAAATTGCGAACTAAAGGTAAAGTTTCGCGGAAATTGTGAACTATAAGGTCTCCGGAGGGAGCAATAAGGACCTCGGTAAAGAGGCAATAAGGTCTCCGGAGGGAGCAATAAGGACCTCGGTAAAGAGACAATAAGGTCTCCGGGAGGGAGCAATAAAGTTCCGTGATTCGGACGAGTAGAAGACACAACTGACAGAGCAAGGTGAGGAAAGCAGAGAGTGCCTCACAGAAATGGAGCGAATGCTGGCCTTGCCTTTATCAGTTGCTGGGAGAAGCTTGGGAGAGATCTTGGATTTTGCCTGGGAGCAAAGTACATTGCAGGGAGGAGCACGGCCTATTTGGAGACTTGTTCGGAGTTGTTTAGGAGATCAGAGATATTGCAAGGCAGTGGAAAAAGGACAAAAGTCATTAGAACAGTTAAAAGAGGAGCGCTCGGTCAAATCTGGGAAAGATACTTTGGAAGAGGATAGCTCAGAGTCTAAAGAGGAACTTAAAATGTTAACAAAGAAAATGGAGAAGTCATCTTTGAGAAAGAGTTCTGACTGCACCCGGATAGAGCCCTCAGGTCCGGGGCCGCCTGTGCTGGCGCCGCCTTCATATAATGAGACTTCCCCTCCGAGTGGTACTAGTGGGTGGTCATTCTGTCCAAATGTCTAGAGGGAAGTGAGACATGAGCTGTACTACCCTGTCTTTCAGGATGGAGGGGGAAATCGTTATCATGAACCTCTCGATTTTAAGGTAATTAAAGCACTCGCTGAGTCTGTCCGCACTTATGGGATTAATGCTGCTTTCACTGTAGCTCAGGTGGAAGCTCTTAGTCGTTATTGCATGACTCCTAGTGACTGGATGAGCTTGGCACGTGCCTGCCTGTCCTCTGGGCAGTATTTAGATTGGAAGGCTTTCTTGATTGAGTTTGCTAATGAACAAGCTGCTGCTAATCGTACAACAGGAAACCCAGCCTGGGATGTGGACATGCTTCTTGGGCAAGGTCAATATGCTCAACAACAAACTGGGTATCCGGCTCAGGTGTTTGAACAAATCAATTTAATCGCAACCAGAGCTTAGAAATCATTGCCTAACAAAGGGGAAGTGAATGGCAATCTAACCAAGGTTATTCAGGATCCCCTGGAGCCTTTCTCAGACTTCGTGGCTATAATGGTTGAAGCAGCTGAAAGGGTATTTGGAGACCCTGATTTGACAACGCCCTTAATTAAACAACTTGTGTATGAGCAATGTACAAAGGAGTGTAAAGCAACTATCACCCCTTATAAGAACAAGGGGTTGGAAGCCTGGATGCCTCAGTGCAGACTGCCGCTACCTTGAATAATTTGTCAGCCAATGTAGCCACGGCCTTGGATGTATTGTGGCAGGTGGCCCAGATTGGCTGTGAGTGAAAAATGACTGGTTTTGTGTGACCTCTGTGCCATATCAAAATTATACTGTAGCTACAAATTTGTCTAAGCAACTCTCTCAGTATCTTACAGGAAATTGGTCTGGCGAGTTTGATAAGCTGATACAGAATCTGAAAACTGCCATCGTACATGTGAATTCCACCCGGGTTGATGTCTCTGTTGCTAAAGGACTGTCAACATGGATCCTCTGAGCCATGAATCATCTGAAGGAATGGGCGGGAATGGGTGCCCTAGGAGGCATGCTCTTCCTAGTCAGTTTCATTGCCCTATGGTGTATCTGTAAGATGAGGATTTCACAGAGGAAAAGTAATGCCATGCTGGTGCAAGCCTTTGCTGCCTTGGAGGCTAGACAGCCACAAGCTTGGTTGACTGTCCTAAAGGACTAAGCTATCATCACGCTCAGGATGCGAGGCTAAGCACTGCACTTGGGGTCAGCTTCTAGCGACTTCAAGAAGGACATGTTTGATTACATAATGGGAGTGCATCCTTGGGTGAAGAAAAGTTAGTATGCACTCCGGGCACGTTTTTATGCCCTATGCTAAAATGCCACAGCCTTTCCTGTGGCTGTGGTGACTAGAATGCCTCGATATGTACCAGTTCCTGTAGAGGCCCCTAATACCATGATGCTATTCAGGTTTAAAAGAGATTTTGGCATCACTGCAGCTATTGTTACTGCCATCACTATTGCTGCTGTGGGAGCTACTGCCTCAGCTATTGCCTTGTCTAGTTCTATACAGACTGCCAATGCCCTGAATAACATCTCAGCCACTGTGGCACAGGCATTGGATACTCAGGCCTCTATGAATTCTCATCTCAAAGGAGGCCTTATGATAGTTAATCAACACATAGATTTAATACAAGAACAGATTGATTCTCTTTGGCAATTAGCACAATTGGGGTGTGAATGAAAATTACAAGGTTTATGTGTTACTTCCGTGCAGTATCAAAATTTTACAAAAGCTGCTAATCTGTCTAGACAATTGTCAAAGTTCCTCTTACAGGATTGGTCGGCTGAGTTTAAAAATTTGATGAGAGAGCTGAGAGCGACAATCGTCCACATCAATTCCACTCGGGTGGATCTGAGCCTGGCTACTGGCTTGACTTCCTGGATACAGACGGCTATGGATCATCTTAAGGAGTGGGCGGGCGTAGGCTCTTTGGCGATACTGATGATACTAGCCTGTCTGGTTTGCCTATGGTACATCTACAAAATGAGAGCCACACAAAAGCGTAATGCAGCCATGATTATACAAGCCCTTGTCGCCATTGAGGCGGGCCAGTCCCCTCAGGCATGGCTCGCTGCCGTGAAGCCTTAAATCTTCACTGAACATAGTCCCTGCCCACTAAGGTATTCGTTCCACGGATATTAGGGTCTGACAAGTCAATGACGGAGTTGACGGGTAAGTCTCGGCCACCTAAGACAGGGCAGTCCCGAGTGGGGAGGCTGACCCTAAGACGGGTAAGAGTTTGAGCACCGCCCTCCTACAGGCTCAGGCCCACCGTGAGATCCCCAGATATGGGGATTACGTAGCCTTTCCAGGGACTTCTACCAACTTTAAAAAAAAAAAAAAAAAAAAAAAGGAGAAACTGTAGAGAGCTGCGATGTGCCGCGCCTTAAAGATGGCGCCGGTTTCCGCCTTCCACCAGCCCGACGGTGAGCGCTCTCAGTGGTAAACAAGTCCATATTTGGCAAAGACCGCTGATCTGGCTTGCTTCCGCATACGTGGGCCTCTAAGATAGCACCACGTGGCTTTACTTGATTGGCTGTTCATTTAGTATTTAGCCTGTGGGCTGGGTCTGCCCGGGCATTCGGAAGACTGTTTTCAAGGGACCTAAATAAACTGCTAAAAAAGAACTTTTGTGAGTTGCGTCATCCTTGCTGGTCGAGGGGGACGCGACACAAGGGCTGGGTTACATATGTGTGCCACAACACCTGGTTCTGATTTCCTTCAACAAAACCCATTCCTGTCATGGCATCCTCTAATTATGTGTCAAACCAGTACAAAATGATGTCTTCATGGAGCAACTAGTAAGAAAGTTCCTGCCGGGCGGTGGTGGTGCACGCCTTTAATCCAGCACACGGGAGGCAGAGGCAGGTGGATCTCTGTGAGTTCAAGGCCAGCCTGGTGTACAAAGTTGAGTCCAGGACAGCCAGGGCTACACAGAGAAACCCTGTCTGGAAAAATAAAAGTTCCAGCTTCTCTCTTATTTTCTCCTTGCCAGTATTTTAGTCTAACACAACACATATGGGACACAGGCCCCCCTGGTACTTAATAAAAGCCAGTGGATCTAAGTGAAGCAAATATTTTATTTAAATCAGTTGTCAAATCACAATTTATTCAAATGAACATAATGCAACATTGTTCTTAAAAGAAGGGGCACAGATATAACACAGACAAACTCCAGCATCTATCAAAATACCATTTGTAAAGAACAGGACCCACTTCGTTCTGCGTATGAATTCAGTCCAGCATATAAGAGTACAATCAAAAAAGTACAACAGATTCCTTCTGAATGGGAAACATCTCGTGGCCTTAACTGCCTGTCCATAGCATTAAGAGATGGGGCTTTATCTACCACTAAGGAGACCTCTTTCCAACCTGGACTGGATTAGGAAAAAACATGTCGCAGTAATATTGGGACATTCTGGATGCTCAAAGTGGCATTTTATTTCTGAGCATTATGTGCATAGGAAAATGACCACTTTCAGAGGACTACAAACCCATGGACCTAAGCATCAGAACTTTAAAAAGATTTGTACCTTGCTACCAGGAATGTTATTTCTGTTTGCCACAGGTTAGTTGAGGCTTGGAGCTCCTTAAAAGCTTCGATATGGCTGCACACCCATTATATATAATGCATAATTCAAAAGGCATGTGCCTAAACATTAGAAAAAAAATATACAATAGGTACAGGAGGAGGACTACATAAAACATACATATAAATACATAAAGGATGCTCCAGTCTGAGAAGTAGAACTAGGTACTGCTGACATTGGTTCCCAGTTGAGAATGTAGGACCTTAAATCAGAAATATATGGCATTAAGTGAAAAATCAAAGGCAGTCTTGAAACAAGGAAATGTTAGCTGGCTTTAGCTCCTGATGAAGCCTCAGGATTGTCGGGGTGTTCTTCAGGGCTGAGATCAGTGGGTGGCCCTGCTCTCTGGATCTCTAGGGCTCTGAAATCTTGGTCTCTAAGGTCCCAACAGCAGCAGCATTTTGTTCCATGACTTGTCTTCACATTCTGGTCTTGCAAATATACAATGAGTAACTGTAGGAGGAAGGGAGAGAAATATAAAAATCCCCCTTTTTTCCTCCCTCATTGTACTGACAACAGATAACTGCCCAAGAGTTCTGGGACACTGGAATTTAATTCCATGAAAAGGAGGGAAGGCCAGGTGGCGGTGGCACACGCCTTTCATCCCAGCACTTGGGAGGCAGAGGCAGGCGGATCTCTGTGAGTTCGAGGCTAGCCTGGGTTACAAAAGTGAGCCCAGGACAGCCAGGGTGAAACCCTGTCTCAAAAGACCAAAAAAGAGGAGGGGAGAAGTTGGCTAGACAGCTCAGGTTCTTACTGCACAAGCCTGTAGTCCTGAGTTTGATCCCAAAACAAGTTATCCTCTGCCTCACCACCATAGGTACCCTGCACACCCATGCACGAACACACACAAACAACAAAACCTTTGTTTTAAGGACTGGAGCGGTTGTGGTGGCGCATGCCGGTAGGATTTGCTGAAGGAGGCAGAGGCAGGAGGATCACGAGTTCGAGGCCAGCCTGGGCTACACATTTTTGCCCCCCCCCCTCTTCCCTCTCCCTTGCTGCAACTCCACAACCTTCCCCTCCAACTCAACTGGACAAACTCCTTTTGCAAACTGCCGCCTCTTCTTTGCCTCCCAACAAGCCCGGCGCCCAGAGACACAACCCAATGCAGGGGAGGGTGGGGCTGGCCTTGGGGCCGGGCTGGGGCTGGGGCTGGGGCTTGAGGGCGGGGAAGCGCATCTCTAGAACAAGCTGCAGACCTGACACTTCAGCCTCTCCTGGGATTACATGGGGCTCACCCTAGCTCACACTCTTACCAGTAGGGAAATGGGCCACCTCCTGGAGCCGGACACCATTTCCACTGGAGAGGGGGCGACAGCAACCCACCCTCAAAAAAAAGCAAAAGGAAAGAAAAAAAAAAAAAAAAAGGACTGGAAAGCTGGCATGGCACAGAGGATCCTCCAAACTGTTAAGACACAGACATACATGGGTGGGGAGGGGGAGAAGAAGGATCCTGAAACAATGAAGCCCTGTCTCTAAGAAACAAATAGGAAACCCAGGCATGGCAGGGTACACCTATATTCCCAGCACTTGAAAAGAGGAAGATCAGGAACTCAGGGTCACCCTCATCCTCCTCAGCTACATAGAAAACTCAAGGCCAGCATGGCCTAAAGCTAAAAAGATAGGGCTGGAGAGATGGCTCAGAGGTTAAGATCACTGGCTGTTCTTTCAAAGGACCTGGGTTCAAGTCCCAGCACCCACATAGCAGTTCACAGCTCTCTGTAATAGCCGTGTAGTGGTGGCGCACGCCTTTAATCCCAGCACTCGAGAGGCAGAGGCAGGCAGATCTCTGTGAGTTCGAGGCCAGCCTGGTCTAAAGAGTGAGTCCAGGAGAGCCAGGGCTATTACACAGTGAAATTCTGTCTCAAAAAACAAACAAACAAACCTAAAAAGATAGCATAGCCCATATTTTGCTGCACTACTGAAGACTAGCCATCAATGACACAATGACACCCCCTCCCAGGCTCAGGCACACTATAAAGTTTAAAAAACGTTAATGCTCCTGAAGGGAGGAAGTCCCTGCCGCCCCCCAATAGCTATAAGCTAGCTTTGAAAAAAGATTTCTAGGGGCTGGAGAGATGGCTCAGAGGTAGCACTGGCTGTTCTTTCAAAGGACCCGGGTTCAAATCTCAGAACCCACATGGCAGTTCACAGCTGTCTGTAATTGCCCAGCATGGGGGCACACGTCCTTAATCCCAGCACTCGGGAGGCAGGGGCAGGTGGATTTCTTTGAGTTCAAGGCCAGCCTGGTCTACAAAGTGAATCCAGGACATCCAGAGATACACAGAGAAACCCTGTCTCAAAAAAAGAAAAAAAAAAAAGAAAAGAAAAAAGTTTCTATTTGTGAGTCTGTATGAGTATGTATTTGCTCATGGAGATGCCAGGAGACAAGAATTTTAGACCACCAAATAGCTGGAGTTACAGGCAGTTCAGGGCTGCCTGACATTGAGTGTTGAGAATTGAACTCGTCCACTGCAAGGGAAGCTGGCACACATTCTTAACCACCGAGGCATCTCTGCAAGCCCCACACTAAAATGTTAAAAAGTTTTGGCCAAGCTGGATATGATGGTGCATGCCTTTAATCACAGCACGGGAAGGAGTGGGACAGAGGTGACCCTGGTTTACACGGTGAGTAAAAGCCCAGGGCTACATAGCGAGACCCTGTCTCAAAGGGGCTGGGGGTGGGGGGAGCAAAACGAAGGCGTTATTTCTATTACGTCAGCAGACTTGGGACAAAACAAAACAAAATCTAAAAATCCATCCTAGATCTTACTCCACTTGATTATTTCCAACTGAAGGTTCTGTATAAAACCAAGTATGTGCCAGATAATTGCATATACAAGGTGGGGGTAGAGGTTGGGGGCGGGGACCAATCTTCCAGGAGAAAGTTTACCTACCCAGTATCTTAGGATTCTGCCAGGTCTCCCTTCGGCTCCTGCAGGTCCTCTTCTGCCTGGGGCCTGATGTCTTTGACTGACTCGGTGGGCATTTTCTCTTCATGAATCCCAACTCCCTGGGCGTCTCCTTCCTCTGTTAGCTTTGGTCCATTGGTGTCTGGGGACTCTTTGGTTAGATTTCCAGAGACATTCGCCTTGGCCAGGACTGGGCTTTGGTGCTGGGGGCCATCGGCGGCATGCTCCTTTTGATCTTTGGATTCAGGTGGTAGCTCAACACTTCCTCCCACTTTGGTACAGCCATCACCTGGCACAGGTTTCGGTCCTTTGCCATCTCCCTCGCACTGCTGGTCTTTGATGACACTGGCACTTTGAATCGCAAGGGCGCTGATCTTCTCTGAAGTCTTGCTTGTGCCTTTGGGAAAATGAGAAATCGCAAGTCTGTCCTGGGCTGCAGCAGTTAGGGCTTCATCTCGGGCGGACACTTGATGGCGGCTTCCTTCCCTGTCTAGCATCTGTTCAGCTCCCTGGCTGTCAGGCTGCTTCGCGGGAAGCTGTGTCTGCAAATCCGCAGTGCAGGCTTTGGGGGGTGTCTCTGTAAGTGCGCACTGGCCCACAGCTGTCTGGATGATGCTCTGCACCAGCTTCCCGCTCCGTTCCAAGATCTCGGGTTCAGCCTCGAGGACTCCCTCTCTTGCTGCACTCTCTTCGTGGGCAGGACCACCAGCCTGCTCGCCTTCTTCATCCGCTCCCTCTTTCTGGGATGCGCTTATCTCTCCTTGCAGGTCAGAATGTAGGCTGTCTTCAGGAGTGGGTGGCACTGTTATTGGCGTTGACCCTGCCTGGGATTCAGGCCCCAAAGGCACAGGGTCCTCTCCATGCTGAGAAGTCCAGTGGTCAGCCTTTTCGGAGGACTTCTCGGCTGGTGCACTTACGCACTCCAGAAGCTCATCTGTTTCTGAAATCTTCTTTTTCACTGCTATGGCTGTTTGAGTGACTGGTGCATCCAAGCCTTGAACTTGAACCTCTATACCACCTGCTTTGTCTTCGTCTGGGAGAGAAGAGCTCCCCTCAGGGCTGCTCACTGGCTCCCCCATCTCTGAGCCGGACACCGACACATCAACAGTCTGGATGGGCTGCGGGTGCGCTTCTTCATGCTCCAGGCTGGCTGTCTTCCGCTCCTGTTCTTCATTCACTTGCTCTGCCTTTGTTTCCGTCTTCTCCTTTTCAAACTCAGTTCCCATCTCTCTCTCCTCCGGACCAAGACTCTGCACTTCAGTACCCTCATTTTCCTGAGGTTTAGCCATTAACATCATGTCACCATCACACGTCACGTCAGCCATCTTTTCTTGACTGTCGGTTCCATCTGTGTGCACAGACACCTCCAATGCTTCAACACATAGTCCATCTTCGACTTTTTCTCCATCAACCTGGCCAGCCTCCTGACTCACCTCGGTCTCTGCCTGAGCGGGTGCTGCTTCCACATAAAGCTCTTGCTGTGTGGGTTCGAGAACATCTCGTTCTGGTTTCGCCCCATGTTCTTCCTGGGGTGGAAGATTAAGTAGTGTTGAAGGCCCCTCCTCCTGAGCAGGAGCTGCCTCTGCCTCTGTGACCTGTGACGACTGCTCGACAGAAGCAATGGCTTTACTGTCCTGGCTTTCAACAGTCTCATCTTGCTGTGTCACATCTGGAGTGTCTGAATCTGCTACAGGGGTGCTTCCGTTTGTCTCACTGTCGGTCAAGGTTTCAGATGACTCAGGGGCCTGTT
Source organism: Lophiomys imhausi (assembly GCA_907164525.1). NCBI lineage: Eukaryota > Metazoa > Chordata > Mammalia > Rodentia > Muridae > Lophiomys > Lophiomys imhausi. The sequence goes on along the minus strand of CAJQZJ010033456.1, from coordinate 2,856,080 downwards.
CTGTCAGATGCTGGGGCTTTATAGCCTGGCCCGTGGTGACATGCTCCTTCAACTCTACACTCACTGTGACTTCAGGAACTTCCTTGAGGCTCTCTCGGATGGTCTGTACAATCTCCTGTGCAAAATGCTCAGCTTCAGTTTCCTGCACAGGTTCCTTCAGCATGACCTTCTCTTTCTCCACAGCTAGCACCTCGGAATCCTCTTCTACCTCGTCCACTTTCTCCAGTGCTTTTGGCCCTGCTCTCTGCACAGCCTGGGTTTCAGGACCCTGTGACTCTCCTTTCACTTTTTCTGCCACTGCCCAGAGGATGGCTTGTGTGCGCTGCTCCTGCTCTCCAATATCTGGGACATCACCCTCTACCTCCTGAACTGGGGTGGTTTCCTCTGTGGTGTCTGGAGAGTCAGTCAGCTGGGAAACTGCAGACACCATGTCTGTGGTCTCTTCTGCCCCTGACGCCTCAGTGACCTCAACACGGAGCGCCTCTGTGGTTTCTGCAGCTGTCACGGCTTCTGAGGTGAAGTCCACCTCACTGGTGACTGTGTCATCGTGGGCATCTTTGCCCTCTGGTAAAGTCTGGGTAACCGTAGGAATTTCTTCTGCAATAATGTCTCTTTCAGTGGCCTCTTCAGTGGATGGAGTGGCTTCGCCTTCTGCTTGTTCAAGAGGTTCGGTCACGGAAGCAGATATCCAAGAAGGAGATCGCTCTTCGGCACTAGCGACTGCCCTGGTCCCGTCAATGACAGCCACACTCACAGGGTGAACCAGAGTCTTACTAATCTCCTCGGACACATACACAGCCCCTTGCAGCTGGAGCACCTCCTCACTGCCCTGAGCTTGCTGTGCTTCCATTTTCTCCCTTTCTACTGCATCATATTCAGACAGGGGCACAACGGCTGGGACATCAGGGTCATCTTCACTGGTTTCCAGAGGCCCAGCATCCTCAACAGTGCCTTGTTCTTGCTTCCCATCTGGCCTTTTCTTCCGCCGTCCAGGAATAAATTTCTTAATGGAAACCCAAGACTCTTCTTTACTTGGTTCGACATCGGAAGCCAACTGCTCTAGACCAGAGTCTTCTGTTTTCTCTTCCAGTTTTGACTTGGACTTTTTTCTTGGAGTGACTAATCTTTTAAATGACTCCCAGGTGGAGACACCCTCCCCTTCAGAGGGGCTTCCAGCTGGCTCGGGCGAGGAACTTCCTTGCACTTGATCATGTTCCTGGGCGCCAGTGTCTGTTCCGGCTTCTTTGTCTTTGCTGGCCTCCTCCGATCTCTGACCATCCCCTCCCACTGTTCTCGGCCCTCCTTCCTCATCCGAGGAGGATCCCTTCCTTGCTCTCTTCTTCGATGATCCCACGCAAATCAGCGCCTCCCATGACACGGAGGTATCCACCTTGCGCTTCGGCTCTTCGGGCTTTTGCTCATCTCCAACTGCCTTGACTTCTTCTTGCATTTCCGACACCGTGCTCTCCGTGGACGACAAGGTGGCGCTCTTGACCTTGTCCAGCTCTTCTTCCTTGTCGCTCTCAGAAAGTCTTCGGACCCGTTTCTTGGGTGTCACCATCTTTTTGAAGGATGCCCAGGGAGTGATTCCTTCCCTCTTCTTCTCTCCGTCGGAAGTAGCTCCTTCCTCGGTCTCGCCTTCCTGGTGCGCTTCCGACAGCCCTTTCTCCAGACACGTGATCTCCTCAGGCTCCTCAGGGGAGGACGCCGAGCTCTCTCCCTTCTGCTCATCAGCGCTCTCTGGAGATTCGGTTTGGACCTGTTGGTTTTCCCCTGGCTCTTCATCTCCTCCTCCTCGTTTCCCCTTCTGCTTCTTCCCAGAGAGCTTCTTTAAGCCGGAGCTACTGAAGAGTTTCTTCAAGGGGCTTCCCTGCACCTTGATTCTCTCCTGAGAGGACAGCATCTCCGCCTCACAGACGATGCCTTCCGGGTGTTTGGGCAACATCTTCTCGTTGGGACTTAGATCCATCAGCTGTGTGTGGTCGCCTCCGGAGACACATACTTCTTTGCTCTTTACCAGCTTCTCAGCAGGCTCAGCTTCCCGGGGGGCCTCCTGGGTCTCAGGCGGTTTTTCAGGGAGCAAGGATTCTCCAGTTTCTTCCACGTCCCCTTCGGCCTCCTCCGCTCCTTCTCGCTCCTCCGTCATCTTCTCTTCCGTCATCTTCTCTTCCATCATCTCCTCGGTCATCTTCTCTTCCATCATCTTCTCCTCCGTGCTCACGTGGACTTCTGCAACAACTTCTTGGTGGCCTTCCGGTTTCTCATCAAACACTTCTGTTGCCAACGGGGCACACTTCTCCTCTGACAATCCCTCCAGGTCACCGGCCTGATCTTCCAAGGGCAACTCCACCTTCTCATAGTCTGCGGACAACCTGGCTTGCTCTGTGCCTTCTGCCGGCTCCTCCTGCTGCTCCTCGGGGGCGCGGGCGGGCTCAGAAGGCTCTTCCTCTGTCTTCTCCTTTTCTTCCTCCTCTGCTTTTTCTGCCTCTTGCTCCTTTTTCTTCCCGGAAGTCTCCATCAGATCCTCCTCCTTTGGCTTCTTGAAGCTGGTCTTTTTGCGCCAGCCTGCCCAGCCCTGAGTGAAGAATTTCTTGAAGGAAGATGTTGTCTCACTGCTGACTGGGCTGATGGGAGATTCTGAGGACTTGGTGGGTTCCTTCACTTGTTTTTCTTCTTCATCTTTGGCTTCTTCCAAAGCCACTTGACCAGATTCGGCTTGAAGGGGAATTTCTGTGCTGCTGTCTGCTTGCTTCAGGTTGCCTTCTGCCTTCTCAATGGATTGCTTCAGCTCACTTTCTTTGGATGGCGACTCTCCGGTCTCCACGGCAGGCTCCTGGTGGTCCCCAGCGCCAACTGAGGCTTCTGCCCCTTCACCTTCATCCTTTTTGACAGTGAGTAGCTGGACAGTATCCGACTTCTCATTTTTATCCTTTTTCACTGTGAATTTAAAGCCAACAAACTTAAATACTTTCTTGAAGCCAACATCATTAGCCTGGGACTCAGAGGGCTGTGCCATTTCTTCTACATTGCTTTCCGAAGCAGGAATCTGTTCCATTATTTCAGGTGTTTCCTCCTGCCCATCCTTTGTGATGTCTTCAACAACTTCGGAGTTGGTAGCCATTTCCTTAGCTCGATCTTTTTCTCTCACATCTTCTGACTCTCTCTGCCCAACTATTAACAAGGGGGAAGAAGAAAAAGGGAAAAATTACTTAGTTCAGCAAGCGGAATACTCTCAATACTAAGGCAAGGGAGAGAGGATGTGGGTACTTGTAGATGTTTAATAGATTGGGCCATGGTTACTCCTTTCAAAGGACCATCAAGACGTCAAGTTCAAAGGTACTATATACTTACTTGGCTTGCTATCTTTCCTTGATTATCAAGAAATTAGTTACATGGGCTAGAGACATGGCTCCGTGGTTAATAGCACGTGCTGTTCTTGTGTGTGTGTGTGTGTGTGTGTGTGTGTGTGTGTGTGTGTGTGTTTAGATTTTTCGGGCCAGGGTTTCTCTGTGTGTTTCTCTGGTGTCCCCAGGCTGGCCTTGAACTCACAGAGATCCACCTGCCTCTGCCTCTTGAGTGCTGGGGATTAAAGGTGTGAGCCACCACACCCAAAATAGTTTTGAACTGCCACGTGGGTCCTGGGATTTGAACCCAGGTCCGTTGGAAGAACAGCCAGTGCTCTTAACCATTGAGCCATCTCTCCAGCCCACGTGCTGTTCTTGTAGAGGACCTGGATTCAATTCCAAGCACCTACATGGTGGCTGTTTCCAAGTCCCTCTTCTGGCTTCCTTGGGCACTGACTGTACATGGTGCACAGGTATGCGCAAGCTAAACACTTTTACAAAGAAAATAATAAATCTTAAAAATAAACAAACCCACACATACATACATGAACACATAAGGAGCGATACAAAAACAAAATCCAATAAATGAGGATTGAGGAGTACTATTTTAAAAAAACAACAAAAACAAAACCCCCTCAAAAACAAACAAACAAAAAATCAGGTCTGGCATGGTGACATGTGACTTTAATCCCAGCACTTGGGAGGCAGAAGCCACGGATACCTATGAGATCAAGGCCAGTTTGTCATAGAGAGTGAGTTCCAGGACAGCTAGGGGTGACACAGTGAGACCCTGCCTCCAAACAAAACACAACCAAAAAAGAAAAAACCAATGTATGTGTGTGCGTGTCTGTGTGTCTGCAGGCCTTCCTTGGTCACTAATTTATTTATTTATATTCATTTATTTACCCTGTGTTGGAGGCTCCTGCCACAAAAACAAGGCAGTATGTGGGAACTGGTTTTGTACTCCCTCCATGTGAGATCCGGGGATTGAAGTCAGTTCGTTACGCATGGCTATATGCACCTTTGCTGGTCTCTCTGAGCCATCTTATGGTCTCTCACGGAACCTAGAGGCCATCCATTTAGCTAGACCAAATGGCTAACAAGTCCCGGGGGAATCCTCCTGCCTCCACTTCCCTTGGCTTGGCTTCTTTGTTTGTTTGGGCAGGTTCTGGGAATCAAACTCAGGTCCTCGTGCTGTTGTGGTAGGCACTCTACGTCAGCCACAAGAAATACTACTTTCCATAGAGGAAAGAAAGGTTAATAAACCCATAAAACTTCTAGTTTAATCCGTGATAAAGAAGTCACTCTCTTTAGTCAATTAGTTAGTTTATGGACAGACCTCACTTAGCCCAGACTGGGCTTGAATTCACTACGTAGCCAAGAAATGATCTGAAACTTGTCCTCTGGCCTCTGCCTCCCGGGTGCTAGGATTACAAGCATGTGTTCATGTTTATGTCTCTTTAGAATTTTAGATGAAGTAGGGCTGGAAAGAAGGCTTAGGGTTTAATAGCACTTGTTGCTCTTACACGGGACCAAGGTTCAGTTCCTAGAAACAAGATAGTGGCTCAAAACCATCTGTACCGCAGTTCCACGAGATTGATATCCTCAGGCTCCTGGCATGGCATATGGTACACATACATATGTGCAGGCTAGCTAATTTTAGGTCACTTTGACACAACCTACAGTCATCCGACAGAATGGAACCTCAAATGAGAAAATGCCCACATAAGAACATTTTCTTAATTAGTGGTTGATGGGGAAGAGCCCAGTTCATTGTGGGTGGGGCCATCGCTGGGCTGGTGGTCCTGAGTTCTATAAGAAAACAGGCTGAGCAAGCTGTGGGGAGCAAGCTGTACAGCAGCATCCACCCCATGAGCTCTGTACCAGCTCAGGCCTCCAGGTTCCAGTCCTGACTTCCTTTCAAAGGAAACCAAACAAGCAGTAAACAGTAAACCCTTTCCTCCCCAGCCTGCTTTTTGGTCACGGTGTTTCATTGCAGCACTAGAAACCCCTAAGACAATCACAATGTTAGGCAGTGGGTGTAGCTCTGTGATAGAACACTTTTCTGGCATGCTCCAGGCTCTGATTTTTGAGTTCCAAACCAAATAAAAAGGTCTAGGGGGCTGGGTGGTTTGTTACTTGGGAAACTGAGGCAGGAAGGATTGCATCCTTGAACGCTAGCCTGAGCCATTTAGTATGATCTCAAAATAAATAAAAGTAAAATCAAAAATAAAAAAATGGCTGGGCGTGGTGGCACACTCCTTTAATCCCAGCATTCAGGAGGCAGAGGCAGGCAGATCTCTGTGAGTTTGAGGACAGCCTGGTCTACAAAGTGAGTCCAGGACAGTCAAGGATACACAGAGAAACCCTGTCTCGAAAAACCTAAAAACAAACAAACAAATAAATAAAAATAAAGCAGGGCATGGCGGTGCATGTTCTTAATCCTAGCACTTGGGAGGCAGAAGCAGGTAGATTTCTGTGAGTTCCAGGACAGCCAGAGCTGCATAACAGACTCTGCCTCAAATAAATAAACAAAAATAATAATTATATTTAAAAATGGTGGCAAGGAATAGTATATAGAGCCAAGGATCAAAAGAAGGGCTTGAGAGACGGCTCAGCAGTTAGGAGCACTGGGTGCTCTTCCAAACAGCACAAGTTCAAATCCCAGCACACACATGACACTTCACAGCTGTCTATAATTGCTGGGCGTGGTGGTGCACACGGGATCCCAGCACTTGGAAGGCAGAGGAAGGATCTCTGTGAGTTCAAGGCCAGCCTGTTCTACAGAGTGAGTCCAGGATAGGCAAGGATACACAGAGAAACTCTAACTCAAGAAACCAACCAACCAACCAAAACAAAACAAAAGTAAAGAAAAAGAAGGTGGCTGGAGAGATGGCTCAGAGGTTAAGAGCACTGGCTGTTCTTCCAGAGGTCTTGAGTTCAATTCAGCAACCACATGGTGGCTCATAACCATCTATAATGAGATCTAGTGCTCTCTTCTGGCCTGCAAGCATGCATGCAGACACAACACTGTATACATAATAAACATTTTTAAAAAGAAAAAAGAAAAAAAGAGGACAAAAAAATAGTGGCACGTGGGTCTCCATGTGCCTCCGGGCCTCAACCCCGACCCCAGTCCCTACAGAATTTACAGGGAACTTCCACTTCCAAAAATTCGGCCTCTACTGCATAGCCAAGCTATCAAAAACTGCTGAGCTGGACCTTGAGCTCAGTCTACGCAACTACCAGGCCTAGTGGCCAAGGCCGTTTAAATCAGGTTCTAACAGGATACAGAAACGTCCTGGTGCACCCCTGCGGGGCACAAGCCACGCGCATTGCACAGCCTACATCCTGCCCCCACGTCATGTGCTTGAACCCATAGCGATGCCGAGACTCTATTTCTTGGCCACACGCCCGACACAGTGATGGGGCAATTCCACGTAAAGAGACCCCACCCGGTCCACCTCCCTCCATACTCCACGGCTGCTCTCTCCAGATTGGGAAGGGGGGTACAATGACCTTTCCAGTCTTGGATCATTTTCTGTCATCTCCCTTCCGCCAGCCACCTCTGTTCCTTTTCCAAGCTAGGGTACTGGAGGCTCTGCCCTCTTTCTGGCGAGAAGTGATATCTGCTCTTGGGGTAGGTAGCCTTGGGGTACTGCTCCTAAGTTAAAATGTATTATGCTCATCTCCGGGGTAGATTGAGCTGGGTTTAACACGTGCAGCACATGACCTTCATGGAGGCTAGGTCCCGCTCTCCAAGGCTGAGTCCACTTAGAGGGCAGGCATCCCGAGGCTGGAAAGCAATGCGCTCTGTCATGGCCTGCTGCGCCTCCCAGGAAGAACTGAAAGAGAGTGAGCTGGGAACCACAGCCCCGCCACACAGAGGGAATAACATGTCCCAGCCGTTGCCATGCTAGCGACCGCCAGGGGGCACGCCACTCACAGCACAGGTTACTCCACCAGGGCATGGTGGCCGGTGGCCGGGGACAGTGGCCCGCGAGGCCCGGCCAGCCGCTCCCGGCTGTCCCATCGCGGGGCACCAACCTGCCGCGAGACGGGCGCCGGTCACCCCGGTGGAGAGGGGAGCCCTTGGGGACGGCAACATCCGTCACAGAGGCGGGGCACTGTCGGCCAGGTGGCCAAGGCGAGCCCCGCCCCCAACCCCAGAAGGACATAGGCTCACGTGGGGAGGGGGGAGTACATGATTAGGTGATGGGTTCTCTGGCAGTCCCTGCTCTGTGTAGCACCTATCCGTGACTACCTAGTTAACCCTCGAGGGGTTGACCACAGGCACACAGGACACATCTCTGTGTGGGTTTGGCTTGGGCGTAAGCGCCTTAAATTCATAAAACGAAACAACACAACTGCAGTGTTGGTATGTTCCAGGGCCAAGTTCTTCCCGAGAGCCACATACAGACTTAGAGCTTGAAGGCAGAGCCTCCAACTGGTTCAGATGACACAAGAACTTCAAAGATGGCCACATAGAGAGAAGGCCCCCAAGAGTGACTTGGAGGGACAATATGGGAGTTTGTTAGAAACTTATTAAGCATATTTTTATCCTGCAAGACTGTAATCATGATCGTTGGCACTTACAAAGAAGAGTTGAAAGCTAGAGTCCAAACACACACAAAAACTATACTTGGGTACTGATTTCAACTTTATTCAAAGCTGATCAAAATTAGGAGTAACCAATATGGAGTTCAGTAGGTGGTTGGGTAAAAAGATCATGGGTTGATAGGGGATTGGAGAAGGATGAATGAATAGGTAACAAAGGGTGTGTTAGACAGGGATACTATACTTTCTGGAGACAGGATTTCTCTGTGTAGCCTTGGCTGTCCTGGAACTCACTTTATAGACCAGGTTGGCCTCGAACTCAAAGATCCACCTGCCTCTGTCTCCCAAGTGCTTGGATTAAAGGCATGTGCCACCACGTTTAGCTCAGCAATATAATAATATTAAAAGTATACACAGCCCTGACATTTGTCAAAATCCATAGAATTTACGCCACCAGGACTAAACCTTCACGATCACGTGTTGATATGTAATGGGGCTCCATTATACATCCAAAAAAACGAAGGAACCACTTTGGGAAATGTTTTCCTTTTTTTTTTCTCTCCGAGACAGGGGTTGTCTGTATAACAGCTCTAGCTGTCCTGGACTCGCTTTGTAGACCAGGCTGGCCTCGAACTCACCTGCCTGTGCCTCTCAAGTGCTGGGATTAAAGACGTGCATCACCAACACCTGGCCTCTAGCTAACTTTTCTATGAACCCAAATCATTCTTTAAAAAAAAAAATGCGGGGCTGGAGAGATGGCTCAGCGGTTAAGAGCACTGGCTGCTCTTCCAGAGGTCATGAGTTCAATTCCCAGCAACCACATGGTGGCTCACAACCATCCATAATGAAATCTGGTGCCCTCTTCTGGCCTGCAGATATACCTGCAGACAGAACATTGTATACATAATAAATAAATCTTTAAAAAAAAAAATGCACCGGGCGGTGGTGGCGCACGCCTTTAATCCCAGCACTTGGGAGGCAGAGGCAGGCGGATCTTTGTGAGTTCGAGGCCAGCCTGGTCTACAAAGTGAGTCCAGGACAGCCAGGGTTACACAGAGAAACCCTGTCTTGAAAAAAAAAAAAATGCTTCTTAGCTCCAAATGAGTAAACAGCCAAATGATTTGGTCAATGACTTACAGTAGGCGTGTGGCACTTTGGGATAACTGAAGGCTGGCTTGGTAAGCCTGGAGTGAGAGGTGCAAATGTGACAACCACAAACTTTGCCTTCTAGACACTTTCAAAGCATGAACACTCCCCACCCCCATCAGTCACTGTAATGTTTTAAACCTGTAAGTGCCACAAGATAAGAACAAGTGTTGGGACGTGTCACCTCTCATATTTGGACAGGAAAATCGCTGTATGTGTAAAGCAGACAGCAATTGTTTTGGTGTGAAAACTGGGGTTTATTCATGCTTAATAGTTGTACTTTTTAAAATAAGCCAAACAAAAGAATATACACACCATATCTACCCACTGGTAGGGACTTCAGTGACTATCTGGTCATCATTTTGAAACAAGGGGACAACTGCTTAAGACAACTAGTATTTGTAATGCCAAATCAGAGTGTCTCAGGTAAGAAACCTGAAAGAACAACCAATTTTACAGTGAGGAAGGTGGGGGCACTCGATAACCTGTAAGGGACAGGCGTCACTGAGCACAGTATCCTGCGTAGGTCACATCATCACTGCTGTTGCATTTGGGCTAAGACTGCGTTACCTAAATTGAACCAAAAGGGACATGTGTAGCATAAAATAAAGGCAAGGAAAAAAAATATCCTAGATTAGGGCTGCAAAATGCCATCCTCTGCGCAAGATGCTGCCACTAAAATCACAAAGTGACAGCAGCTGTAGATACGGGTTTCCTTAAGAACAGTCAGCATAGCCGGGCAGTGGTAGCGCACGCCTTTAATCCCAGCACTTGGGAGGTAGAGGCAGGTGGATCTCTGTAAGTTCGAGGCCAGCCTGGTCTACAAAGTGAGTCCAGGACAGCCAGGGCTACACAGAGAAACCCTGTCTTGAAAAACCAAAAAAAAAAAAAAAAAAAGAACAGTCAGCATGGGTGGAGGAAGGGCTGGGGGGGTTGGGTGTGGCCACTTCTCATTTCTAAACTATTAGTCTAACAGGTTCCCTATGCATAAAGTCAGGCAGAGGGGGAGTCATTGCCTTCCGTTGTGTACCCACCGGTGACCCTACCAGGATTCAGTGGACACTTCTTTTTTTTTTTTTTCAAAGATTTATTTATTTATTATGTATATACCATTCTGTCTGCATGTATGCCTGCAGCCCAGAAGAGGGCACCAGATCAAATCCTAGATGGTTGTGAGCCACCATGTGGTTGCTGGGAATTGAACTCAGGACCTCTGGAAGAGCAGCCAGTGCTCTTAACCTCTGAGCCATCTCTGCAGCCCTCAGTGGACACTTCTAATCCAGTGCCCACACAACACAATCACAGATGGCCCTGGTTAAACTGGTCATAAAGCGAAACCAAGTCGTGAACCCGGAAGGTTTTGGTAGAGGTGAGAGGGAGGTTGGTAGGGACATAAAAGGGATGTGTGAGTTTGGTGGTGGTGGTGGTTCATGAGAACACACATGGAGGAAATTGTCCAAAAACACATTGTTCCATAGTAACAGTAAGATGTCTCAGTAAAGGTGCCTGACACCGATCCTGATAACTGAATTTTATCCTAGGGACCCACATGGTAGGAGGGAACCAGTTCCCACAAGCTGTCCTCTGACTTCCATTAAAGTGTGGTGGCATTCACGTGTTCGTCCACACACACAGTGTAATTGTGTGTGGTGGGTGGCACACGATTTAAAAGCAGAATTTGGGAACAGAGGCAGGTAGGTGGATCTCTGAGAGTTCTAGGCCAGACTGCTGGTCTACATAGTGAGTCAGTCTCTCTCTCTCTCTCTCTCTCTCTCTCTCTCTCTCTCTCTCACACACACACACACACACACACACACACACACACACACACAGAGCTACTCTTGAATTTGAGATTCTAATACCTGTGGCTCCTGAGTGCTGAGTTTACAGGTGGCAAGATGAAAAAGATACTTTTCCTTTCCCTTCTTCCAAAAGAGACAGAATCCAGGCAGTGGTGGCACACATCTTTAATCACAGCACTAGAGAGGCAGACACAGGAGGATCTCCTGAGTTCGAAGCCAGCTTGGTCTACAGAGTGAGATCCAGGACAACCAGGGTTCCACAGCGAGACAGAATACTAGGTATATACCCTACCCGGCCCCAGTATTCTCCCAGTGAGCTAGATCTCCAGTCTTCAGATTGGCCTTTTAACATTTTGACTAAAATGCTATTAATATGCAGCTAGTTAATTAGTAAACTGGCTGGTTATGCTCATTAAAAACTCAGATGGCTTTGTTTTGTGTTTTTGCTGGGCCTCATATATCCTGAGGTGATTATGAACTAGCTATATAGCTGAAGATGGCCTTGATCTTGTAATACCCCTGCCTCCACTCCCTAAGTGCTGAACCAAAGGCATGCGCACCATACCCACATTATTAGCTGATTTTTGTGAATCCAAAAACCATCTATTGGTAATCTATAGAAACAAGGTTCCTATTAAGACAAGGCACAGAGATGATCATTATTAATGAGATCTTTTTGACAAGTTGTTCAATGGTCTGCCAAACTGTAGCATAATGGTGGCATGACTCATTTTTATGTGCCTCCCCTAGCGTTTGTTGGTCCTATCATTTGTGTGTGTGTGTGTGGGGGGGTGTCACAGGTACTGTCATTATGGAGTTTGAGCAGAAGAGGGCAGTGTTGCCCAGCTGGCTGCTGTGGACCTTCAAACCAAAACCCCGGGCCAGTCCGGTGCACTTTCGAACTCACTCAGCAAAGTTGCGCGTTCTACTGATGCCCTTAAGAAAGAAAAAACAAAAACAAAACTTTTGACCTCCAACAAAAACATTTTCCGGGACCTTAAGGAAAGCAAGCCTGTATCTCGAGTTGCCTCTCCTACCCTTTCTTTGTATTGTGTAAAAGCTGCAGGTCCCTAACCCCATTTGGACCCATGTGAGCCTGGTGCGATCTCATGTCCCGTGTTTTTAATCCCATTTTTCACCATTCCTTGCTCTTTTACATTTCACTGGCCCATCTATACTTGAATCATTCCCCAGTCCTGCCCGGAAGCAGACAGGTATCATTCCCATCCACCTATGGGCTGCCAGAGCCCCTGATGGACATCAGGGTGCGTTCAACAGACAATTCTTAGTAAACAAACAGATACTTGTTTTTGGTAGGTGTTCATGTACCCAACTCTTTATGTAGCTGAGGTTAGCTTTGAACTGCTGATCCTTCCGCCTTTACCTCCCCCCCCCCCCGTACTGTCATTACAAGCAGGCCCCACTACATCCAATTTGAGAAGCTGTTGAATGCTTCAAAGCAAAATAAAAAAGAGGAAAAAACCCCAAAGGTGTGGCAGTGGTAGGGAGAAGACCTAAATCACCAAACTTCAAAAGGGAGGGAAGAGGGAGGATGGCTGATAAGAAAACTATAAAATTAATGATGTGAAACAGGCATGGTGCCACATGCTTTAATCCCAGCAGTCTGGAGGCAGAAGCAGATGGATCTCTGAGAGTTTCAGGCCAGCCTGGACTACATAGTCAGTTCCGACCAGCCAAGGCTCTGCACATCCTGTTCCTGTCCGACGCACGCAAGCACGTACTCACGCACCCTTGCACGCACGCTCAATGGTAGAGCCCCCTATGGACAGGAGCTGGTACTGCTACCATAATGGATTATATGCCCTTAACTGTGAGTTTAAAAAAACAACAACAACATGGGCTGGAGAGATGGCTCAGCGGTTAAGAGCACTGGCTGCTCTTCCAGAGGTCATGAGTTCAATTCCCAGCAACCACATGGTGGCTCACAACCATCCGTAATGAAATCTGGTGCCCTCTTCTGGCCTGCAGATATACCTGCAGACAGAACACTGTATACAAAATAAATAAATCTTTTAAAAAAAAAACAACAACAACAACAAAACAACTTAGGACAACTCTGGAGCAGGCTCTTTCCTTCCATCTTTACATGGGTTTCAGGGATTGGGCACAGATTAGAGCGCGCCCTCTCCTACCACTTTTGACCCATTAGATCCTTCTGCTACTTGTTCAATCAGTGCAGGGGGTTGAGTCTAGGGCTTCCTGCATATGAAGTACGTGTACAGTAACTACTCAGTACAGTTCCCGGCAATCCCACCACTGTGAAGACAACCACTATTCACGCAACAAACCTTGAATGTTCAGGGGTCCCACTCATCCCGGGGCTCTGCTGGGAATGACAACACAGTCTCACCAGGATCCGAATGAGGGTACTCACTAGAAAAGCCCAAGTTGGTAGCAACAGATATCTTCAAACTGTCTCTGCTTAGTGACCCATCTTTTCCCATCCCACGGAAGGGGAGGAGACTCTAATCCCTCCAAGGGTCTAGATAGCCATCTGTAACACCACCTCGTCAGCTATGTGTTGGGGGACGTAGGTTTTTCACATCTACCATTAATGGAAGCAGCAGCATGCTCCCTAATGGACATTTTCACACAAGTTCACTGCAATTGGCCCCTGAACCCATACAAAGCGCAAGGCGGGTATAGAATGGATGGATGTTCAATCAGACTTGGAGCAAAAAAAAAAAACAAAAAAACAAAAAAACAAAAAACTTGGGAGGAAAGAATCCAATCTGAGCTTGTATCAACCTCTTTTCTTCATCACCATTCCTAAATGACAATAGGACAGTGTAACAACTATTTACAGTCTATTAGGTGGTGTATGTGCTCCAGGGATGCTTAAAGTACAGCATAGGATTTTTGAATACAGTCACTTTTTTCTAATGGACACCATACTCCCCCCTCCCCTCAAGACAGGGTTTCTGTGTAGCCCTGGCTGTCCTGGACTCACTTTGTAGACCAGGCTGGCCTCCAACTCACAGAGATCCACCTGCCTCTGCCTCCGAATGCTGAGATTAAAGGCGTGCGTCACCATGCCTGGCTGGACACATTTTAAGAGGGTCTTGGAAGTAATTCTGCACAGATGCCAAGACAATCATACTTTGGAGACTGACACACACACACACACACACACACACACTCACACATACTCAGTCACATCACACAAACACACATGCACACACACACACTCACATATACAAATACACAAACACATACACGCACAAAATTTGGAAGCTTAAAAAAATAACAGCGTCCTCCTGTATATCACAAAATATTAATATTTTTATCTAAGTTTAGCTGCTGATTTTTGGTAACATCACTTTTTTTTTAAAACAACAAAACAAAAGGTGCCACACCACAAAAACTACAATATTCAATATTCCGGTTTAGAATAGCCAGTGCTCTCTGTCCCCAGGCACAGTTTACTGTGTGTGACATCTGGAACTGTTTAACTTTCCCCCCACATTCTCCTGGAATTCTTCCAGGAATTCTCTGCATTCTAAACCCACCCCTTATATCAAAACATGCCCAACTCAATCCTGCTTGTTCCAAAGCTCATCGGCCATGAAAAGAAGCTGTTTAACTGGGCTTAACTCAGAGGCACAAAACCCAGGCCAGGACCATCCAGGTGACATCATTGGCTGCCCTCATGCAAGGGTACCCGAATAGTATCATCTAAACTTTGAGGATGTCTTGATCCTTTATGAGGTACTCTGCAGCTAGGCTTGGGAAACTTCCTTGTGACAAGAGGAAGCTCGCTAATCATGGTTTTCACAATTATTAGGAATAAACAATGGAGTCCATAAAGCACCAAAAATACGGAGTCAACATCAGCAGGGGCCAGTGTAGCGCCTGAACTCTTTGGACTACTGTTCTGTCCCCACTACAGACCAGAACCAACACATCACACCAGCTGAGTGCAGGGCTGCACCCCTCCAATGATTTGCATAGAAAGGTGCATTATAAACTGTCTACAATATGCACGAAGAATGCTTCTTTGGTTTGTTCATTTTTTTTTAATTAAATTTTTTTTCTAGACAAGGTTTCTATGTGTAACAGCCCTGACTGTCCTGGACTCACTCTGTAGACCAGGCTGGACTTGAATTTACAGAGATCCGCCTGCCTCTGCCTCCCAAGTGCTGGGATTAAAGGCGTGTGCCACCATGCCTGGCTTAATTAAACATTTTAAATCTCACTGGCTCTTCCTCCTTCCTTTTCCTTTTCCTTTTTTTTTTAAGACAGGGCTCACTTTGTAGTCCAAGCTAGCCTTGAACTAGAGGTGATCCTGCTGCCTCTGCTTCCCAAGTGCTAGGTTATAAGAGTAAGTAAGCCTGGATTCTCCAAAAGAACAATGCTTTTGCTCAACTTACCAAGTAGAGATATTATCAGTTAACCTAAAAAAAAATGTGTGAACTAAGGAAAACAGGAAAGATTTATTTATTTATTTATTTTACATATATGAGAGCTCTATCTGCATGAACCCCTGCATGCCAGAAAAGGGCATCGGATTTCAATATGATGGTTGTGAGCCACCATGTGGTTGCTGGGAATTGAACTCAGGACCTCTGGAAGAGCAGCCAGTTCTCTTAACCACTGAGCCATCTCCACAGCCTGAAAGATAATTTTTTTTAAATTACTTATCTACTTTTAGTTATGGGCATAGGTGGGTGCTAGTGTGTGGACAGGCACATGAATGAAGGTGCCCTCAGAAACCCGAAGAGTGTCAGATTTAAAGGTGGGAGCCACCCAGCATGGGTGCTGGGATCACATCTCAGGTCCTTTGCTCTTAATAGCTGAGTCACATCCCCAGCAGTGGAAACTTCTTTCTCTTAATTAAAAAAGTAGTTCTGGCCAGGTGTGGTGGCCAGTTCCTTAATCCCAGCACCAGGAGGGATCTCTGTGAATCAGGCCAGCCTGCCTGGTCTTTATATCAAGTTGTAGGCCAGCCAGGGATGCATAGGGAGACCTTAACTTTAAAGGGCGGGGGGGGGGGGGGGGGGGGGGGGGGGGGAAGAGTGAGATTGCTCAGCAGGCAAGTGAACTTGCCCAACATGCCCAAGGACCCCAATTGCTGCATCCTGCAAACAACAGAGGAAGCAGAAAATAGACGGGAAAATTGTCTTCCTATAGCACACAGTGATACAGGCACACTTCAGGACCCACAGGCACACACCCTAGTAATAAAGAAGATGCCAATGAAAAAAAAATTAAAAAGTAGTTCTGGGCTAGCACAGTTGGTGGGACCCCTGCCTGGCATGCATGACACCCTGCCTGCAGCCCCAGCAGCGCACAAGCTCGGTGTGGTGGCACTGGCCTGTAAGGCCAGCACTGGGAAGGTGGCACAGGAAGGCCAGGAATGGAAGGTATGGACGGTGACCCTGGGCTACACAGGGAGTTTTGGAGGCAGCTTAGGTCGGGTGAGGCCCTCCCTGTCTTTAGTAGGCTTTTGCTATTGTGCTACCACTTGTGCATCAGGGATGGGGGCCGTCTTTCACCATCCTGTCACAGTTATTCTCCAGTTCCTGTGCCTAGTCAATGCTAATGGGAGCCTGGAATGGCAATGCCTCGTACTGTGAGCAATCCATCAGGTCCTAATACAGGTGGTACTGTGAACGCCTCACGTGTCTGTGTGAACTGGAAGGGAGGCGAAGGAGCACGTCTTTAAGATTTCTCCAATTTTCAGAAATGGAAACACCGTTCTAAGTAGTTCTTATACACACCCCATGAGCTCCGCTGGTGATTAAGAAGCTGCTTACGCACCGGGCTCCTCCTCAAAAGCCACAGAAACTCTCTTTCTTCCCTCTTACTTAAACAAGCAGTCCAGACAGAAGCTTTGTAAGATCCAGACCATCTTTTTTGTTTGTTTGTTTTTTGAGACAGGGTTTTCCCTGTGTAGCTTTGACTGTCTAAGAATAAGCTCTATACTGGACTCAAACTCACATGCATCCACCTGCCTCTGCCTCCCAAGAGCTGGTAAAGGTGTGCTCCACCAAGTCCAGCTTTTTTTCCCCCTGACTACAAGGCCTGGCTTTCAACTCCTGGTCCTCCTTGCCTCCTCCACCTTCCGAGTGGCAGACCTGCAGGTTTGTGATACCATGCCTAGCTTCTACAGTGCTGCAGATCAAACCTAGGGTTCCGGGCATGCCACAAAACCTTTTATCAGTCGAGCTACGTTACGTCTCCAACCTCTTGTCATTAAAGATTTGTGCTCTCTCTTTGTTTCGTTATCTCTTCATCTCTTTTGAGACAGGGTCTATGTCACACCAGCCTTCCTGGAACTCTCTTATAGACCTGACTGGGTCCCGAGCCCACAGAGCTCAACTTGTCTGACCATACCTGGCCTCGTGTCCAGTTTCTGACTGCTAGCAAAGAGTACAAAACCATGCAACCCTGTCCATATGCACATTGTGAAATACAATCTAGAAAGCAATAGATCCAATCATTTGATAGGACTTCAACAATTAGACAGCTCTTCTAAACACCCTGCTTATTGCTCAACTGCGATTATCTGCTGTGACTCTTCCTTCCCACAAGAAACTGAGCCTGTGAAAAATATTGAACATACAAAGCAACACCTCATACGCAAAAAAATACCAGAAAGAAAATGAGAGTGTGGAGGCCCCGTTCTAAAGATTGTTCCATTCATATGAGAACTAATGGCTTGGGGCTGGAGAGAGGGCTAAGAAGTTTAGTTTCTAATACCAGACATCTCAAAAATGTCTGTCACTACAGGATCTGGGGGATCCAACATCTCTGGCTTGGGAGGGTACCTGCACTCACATGCACACACAGGTTCACATTATTAAAAACAAATCTTAAGGTAACTAATGACTTGGGAAAAGAGAGAATGTTACTCATTTTTTAAAAGTTTTGTTTACTAATAATTTCTAGGTTTCACAAATTTCCGCACTGGCCAGCAGTAGAAAGACAGTGAACTGTGAGGGTGGAGATACTATGAAGGAGCCCTCAGCGTAAACAAGCTAAACTATAGGAAGTGGGAGATATTTTTAGCTTTGCTAAACTTTCAAATTCATTTAGAATTCCACAGGGACACACGACTCTGGGGGAGCAACTACACAGAGAAAATACCGAAGCCCTGGAAAGTTCATGCCCGGCTTTAAGACAACAGACTTGGAAGCGCTGGTCTCAAATATTTAGATCAGAGCTGTTTTTATTAATGTAAGTTAGAAAGTGGAGTTTAATTTTCTGAGGGGGGTGAAAGGGAAAGAAAACATCAACACACAGTCTCTTAAATATCCTAGCCACAGCAAAACTGCCTGAGACTATCAAATACCAAGCTAGGGGTTTGACAATGCATTCTGAAACCCTGGCGTAGGAAACCCACTTTCTAGAAGTAGGCATTGCATTACAACTCAAGACAACCAGATTCCTAGAAAACACGTATAGGAAAAGTAATTTTTTAAACTATTTTTTACTAAAATCTAAATGGTGTTTCTTGCTATAGATTTACTAACTACGTATACGTAAGCCAGAACTAAATTGAGACATTACAGTCTGATACGCGACTTCACTTAATGTTCCTTCCTATCAAAAGCACCAGGAAGCGCCAACGCTTGCAATTCCCCAGACATAGGATCTTTTAAAAGTACACTAGGGCGGGCAGGTTATCCACAGCAAATCTGACACCGATTCAATTCCGATAGCTCTCGTGGCTCCTCTCACCAGCTCCTCATCCCGCCCCGGCTGCTCGCACCCCGCTTCCCCAGAGGGAAAGGATACAGCTCCCAAAACAGGGATACAGATGCATCGTCCCGGGAAGATTTTGGTTCCTGCGGGACTATGGAACGCTCTCCTGGTGAGAAAGTGAAGGGAGAGAAACTCAAAGCCAATGAAGTTCCAGATCACCAGGAAGAAAAAAGTACTTTTCTCCCCACAGGCCTGTCACCAAGGGAGAAAAAGAAGCCCTACCTGTGATGGTAATGGTCCCCAGCATATTTAAGAACAGTCGTCGCTTCCCACGGCAGGAAGTCTCCTTCTCCTGTCTCCTCCCTACTAACCCAGCGAGGTGTCGATGGGATCAGAAGGAACGCGCGGTCCCAACCACTCTCAGCGCATCAGAGAGCCTCTTGCGCCCCAGAGGTGCAGCAACTCAACGCGCGCTGCAGACGCGCTGCTCGCGGCTTATTATAGGAGGGCCCCGCCCACGCCCAGGCCCCGCCCACAGCCGGCCAGCCCACGTCCAGGCCCCGCCCACACCTCTGCGGGACTTAGCCTCAGCATCCGGGCAGTCACGTGCCCCGCAGCCACCGGGGAAGGGGGGAGGTTTCTAAGTCTCAGGGGTGAACAAGACCCCAAGCGTCAGTATTTGATCCAAGCGGTGACTTCATCGCTGGCACCGACTGCTGCATCTCAAAAATTTAAAAAAATTATGTAAAGGCGATAACCGGGCAGACATTAAATTCTCCGATTTTAAACTCCGTGTCCTGTATCCTTCAGCTGGTTTAAAGGTGGATGGGGCGCAAAACGGCATTTCCTTTTTAAAGCCCACGGTGTTTTATATGTTGCCGACTGTTTCCTACACACCGGCCTGTGTGAAGACCCACATCTCTCCTCCATCGTCCTGTTTCTCAGGCTTTTAGCAAACGGTTGTTACAAAGCGAATTGTCTTCAGCATTTAACCAAGACAACTTTTTTTTTTTAAAGCTGAAATATCTGCGCCTTAGGTATTTCCCCTTTTCATGGTAGGCATCTGGTTCAAACTACACCATCATTCTTCTGCCTCTAACGTACAAACCTACAGCAAATAAATTACATAGCTGTACTAGGAATTCAGGCAGCCCGATACTTCTTTTTCCGTTAAACTTGAGGTTTGTTTCACTACAACGACACAAGTAATAAATGAGCTGGGTCTTCTGTTAGGAAAAGTCCATTAGGTACCCGGATATTTTTTTCTTTTCCATCCTTTTCCTATTTATCACAACATACCTTGCCTGAGCAAACAGCCTCTCCCCACCCCAAAATAACAGGTTTACTATTGCTCTTTTCTTCAGACCTGAAGGCCTTCTTCGTGATCGGAAAAGTGTAGGCAATGACAAGCGACAGTTTAAAATAAAGGGGGGGGGGGGTTAAAGAAACAACAACAATCAAAGAAAGGCTGAAAGTCCAGCCCAGTGATCAGACATGGAATATGGTTTCTCTTTCTTGCCACCAGGGGGCGCGACGCACGAGAGAGAGAGAGAGAGAGAGAGAGAGAGAGAGAGAGAGAGAGAGAG
>CAJQZJ010033456.1:2771160-2835877 GCA_907164525.1 Lophiomys imhausi | reverse complement strand
GAGAGAGAGAGAGAGAGAGAGAGAGAGAGAGAGAGAGAGAGAGAAGGAAGGAAGGACCAATTCCTCCTAAGCAGTGTTAACACAGATCAGCTGCCCAGCCAACGCCCAACCTAGTGAGTCTAGGTAAATCGAGCGAAGGATCTTCTCCTGATTGGTTAAGATCTGGGAGCAGACTTGCCCTCTGCATAGTCCCAATAGGTGGGGTTCCAGGCAGCGCAGCCATTTCTCTCCTCCCATCATCTATTCCAGGTGTGTAAGATCATAGACAAGAAGCCCTTAGACACAAGGGTCAGTGGTCCGCATTAAAAGAGCCATTTCCCCGGAGTGTTCGAGGAGTCCTGAAGCCCCCAGGGACCCAGGGAACTAAGACTACAGACGCACTTCTCAGCACTTGGTTATGGACAGCACATGGCTGTCGCTTGGCTCCTCTGTGGGTTCCGGTTTCCCTAACTGTATCACCAGCACCTCTCTCCCTTCTGAGTCCAAGTTCTAATAACAGCTATGCCACTGAGATAGCTAAGGGGGAAATTAAATTCACTAGCTACAAAATTCAGACATAAAACAACACTTAAAAAAGGGGGGGGGCTAACGTAAGTTCGTTGCTTTCATGACACAGGCGAAAATACCCACACACCCGAAATGAGAGGCAGCAGACGCCAGAAGGCAGAGCAATGGATGGTGTGCAAGGGGCTGACTCTTCTAGCACACAGTCCTCTGGGATATTCACCTCCCTGAGCAAGGAAGGCCAGAGTGTATGAAATGGCTGCCAGCGAGTTCCTCTGGGTCTGGCCTTAAAAAGAAAAGCCATCAGTCAGGAGGAACACAGAAGGGGAGGTCAGACAGGAGGTCACTGCAAACGCAGGCGACTTTCCTTTGCCAACTTTTTCATTGTACTCACCTTAAATGAGAAGTTTCAGATCCAGGCACCACCCACCACTCAAAGCAAAAGGATAGGATAATATATGCCCAACCCTTGGTGGATGATGGGGGGAGATGTTTTCTTAAACAACAAATATTTGCCACATTCTTGTTCCATTTCTGTTGTGTGTGAAACCCACTGGGAGTGAGCCAATCAGGTACTGTGGCCCTAGAAATCTCAGTCGTGAGTTGCAGCCAAACCCGGGGAAAGAGAATTTAGTTTGTCCTGATAGATAACATATGAGCTGGCCTAGGAAAAGAATGAAGACTCCCCAATGTGGGGCACAAAGGAGCAACCTCATGGGGTAGCCTGGGCTTAAATGAGACCCTGTCTCAAAAAGAAAAATAAAAAACAAAGTAATGGGACATATGGCTGAAGAAGACATACAGAGCAGGGAATAACAGCACACACCTGTATAATGCCAGCACTTAGGTGGGTGGAAGCAGGAAGATCAGGATTTCAAGACTATCCACAGCTACAAAGTTGAGTCTGAGGCCAGCCAAGCTATTAGACCATGTCTCAAGCAAGCAAGCAAACAAACAAGAGATACAAAGGTGGAGCTAGAGAAATGGTGGCTGAACCATTAAGAGAGTATACTGCTCTTGCAGAAGACCCGAGTTGGAAGTTGGGTTTCCAACACCCATCTTGGGTGGCTTACAACAACTGTAACTCCAACTCCGGAGGATCTGATGTCCTCTTCTGGACTCTTAGAACACCTGAGCTCCTCACATGTGCACATATCCACACATATATAAACATAATTTGAAAGAGAGGGGGTTGTTGAGACAGCTCAGTGGTTAAGAGCCTGGCTGTTCTTTGAGAGGACCAGGTTCAATTCCAGAACCCAGATGGTGGCTCATAGCCATGTGTAACTCCAGACCCACGGGATTAGATGCCATCTTCTAACCTCTTCCTCCTACATGGCAGACACATGGTGCACAGACATACATATAAAATGAAAGTAAAGAAAATCTCAAAAGAAAAGGTGTTTGTTTTTGAGACAGGGTTTTCTCTGTGTAGCCTTGGTTGTCTTGGAACTCACTCTGTAGACCAGGCTGGCCTTGAACTCAGAGATCCACCTGCCTTTGCCTCCCTAGTGCTGGAATTAAACCACCTCCCCTGCCCCTCCACAAAAAAAAAAAAGTTTTTTTTAAATCAAAATATAAAGAAAAATCTTTGAGAAAAAAGATTAATAGACTCATGAAAAGATATTTAATACAATTATCCATTATGAATATGCAAATTATAAACCACTTTACACCCACCAGGATGCTAATAACCAAATGACAATAACAGGGACCAGAAAAGCTGCTACAAGCAGCAAGGGAAACAGTGAAAGCTGATTTAGAAAATGCCTGGGACTTCTCCAAAGTGAAACCCAGTTGCCAGGTGACCCAGCAACAGATGTACACCCAAGAGAAACGAGAACACATGAAGTTCATAGGAAAACCTGGACACGGGTGTGCACAGTGACATCATACACAAAGTGACAGCAACTTTAGTGCCCACCAACTGTCACAGTGTAAACAAGTTTACTGCATCTGCATAAGGAAATAGCAGTGATTGAAATGAATGAAGTACTAGCCCAACCAGGACTAATCTAGCAAGACCATATCTCAAATCCCACACAACCTTCCCAAACAAAAAGCTAAGATAAGATTTATGTATTTTTTGTCACAATGGGGGAAAATGACACACAGACATAACACAGCTAAAGAAAACCACGATGAGAGGTGAAAAAAAAATCTCTGATGGGAAAGGAGAATGCTTTGCATAAGCCTACCACTTGGTGAGACATACTGTTTTGGAACCAGTCCATCCCTGCTAGTATCAGCTGAGGACGTGGTGGTCCAGGGCACACCCTTCCTTGGGCTGCCGCTCAGGAGCACAGAAAGGTTCCCAAGATCCTTTGTGGCACAGGGACATAGTCTGGTGGCTGGGCATTTTTGGCCTCCCTTTATGCACTGCTACCTCGAAGACCCCACAGGACGATGCACACCACAGGGGCCACCAACAATAAATACATGGGGACCTGACCACTTTTGTTTTTATTGGATTCTTGTTTGTTCTGAGATAGTGTCTTCCATAGCCCAGGCTGGCCTTGAATTCCTTCTCTTCCCATCTCTACCTCCCTTGCTGGAATAACAAGCATGCTGTTTGTATGTTATTGTTTGCTTTGAGACAGGGTCTTACTGTGCATATATAGCCCCAGGTTAGCCTCAAATCTCAACTCTCTTGTCTTGGCTTCCCCAGTGGTGGGATTACAGATGTTGTGTCCCCATGCCTGGATCTCAACAGTAAACTTTAAATCACATCTCCCTATGCCTGGATCTCAACAGTAAACTTTAAATCACATCTATCATGCACGAGCACACGCAGTGTTCGGCCTGACGCTGGTTGGCTATATACACTGAATATCAGACAGGGTTTCTCTGTGGAGCCTTGGCTCTCCTGGAACTCACTCTATTGACCAGGCTGGCCTTGAGCTCGGGGATCTGCCTGTCTCTGCCTCTGGAGTGCAGGGATGAAAGGCTGTACTGAATATTTATTTAGCAACAGGACAGCGGGTTCTACTGGGCCCTGTGTATTTGGGTCTCTGTGCTGTGCAGGAGCAGCACGAGCTAATTGAATTTTATGGTACAGATGCACTGGACTTGTTAACATAGACATGGTTATTTAAGTTTTAAAAATCCAAATCAATAATCTGAAGAGCATGGAAAATTTAAAACAACTTAAAATGCACGGGGGTGGGGGTGGAGAAAGGGGCATTAAAACTCAAGGAGGGCTGGAGAGACAGGCCAGCTGCTGAGAGCATGCTGCTCAAACAGAGGACCCGAGTTTGGTTGTCAACTCCCACATCTAACAAACACCTGTACCTCACAGAGAGCTACTTGTCTCTGGGTCCTGATGCTGGGACTAAAAGTGAAAACCAAACCTCACCTATTTATTCAGAATAAAACAAGAGAATACATGCTATGGTATTTTTAAGAAGATTTATTTCTTTATTATATATTAATTTATTTGGTATTATGCATTTATTTATTATGTGTACAGTGTTCTGTCTGCATGTATGCCTGCCTGCAAGCCAGAAGAGGACACCAGATCTCATTATAGATGGAGATTTCATACACAACACCCACGGATTCTCCTTTACAGCAGTATCTATGTCAACAATAATGAGAGACCCAAATCACATACATAGGCACAGTCAAACCTTCTAGTAGATATATTGGAAAGTACAAAGGAAAAAGTGGAGGCTAATTTATATATATGTGTGTGTGGGTGGTTTAGTCGTCAGGGAGTAGCACTATTTGAGAAGGATTAGGACCTGAAGCCTTATTGGAGTGACTATGGCTTTGGTGGGAGTGTGTCACTAGGAGTGGGCTCGGTGGTTTCACAAGCTCACACCTGGCCCAGCATTTTTTTTTTTTTTCCTTTCTCTGCCTTCAGATCAGGATGTAAATTCCAAGCTGCTGCTCCAGCGCCAGGAGCGCCAGCATGCTGCCTCCACCACAATGACAATGGGCTAACCCCCTGAAACTGTAAGCCAGCCCTCAGTTAAAGGCTTTCTTTTAAAAGAGTTGCCTTGGTCCCCGTGTCTCTTCACAGCCAATAGGACAGTGACTAACTAAGACAAGTGGGACATGAACTTCCTCCAAGTGAGTTGCCTGGATTTCTGACAGCCTAGCAAATGGAAATGGTTCATGGAGAAGCTTTTTTTCTGTGAGCTCCAGGAGGCTGAAGTCTCCAGGAACCAGGAGAGGGATTAGGTTTGGAGGGTGGCAGGTTGGACAGCCCGGGGACATCCATCACACTCACCCTGATGGAATCCCGATGTGTCTGAACACATTGAGAGGAAATTAACTCAGTGAGGGAAATACTTGGAGCCAAGATTTGACAATTCTGATGAAAGCGATGCACTTGTCTAAAAGTTCACTCCACTGACTATCTTGGAAGGCTTGGACAACAACACAAAGTACTATAAACCCGGTATGCAGCTCCCAGACAACCAGTGTTCTTTTCTCGTTACTCTAAAGGTCTGGGATTAGGGCACCATCGAGGTGAGGACTTGGTGAGGGCCTTTACTGGGGCTGGAGAGTCTTGACTGGCATTTTGTTTTTGTTTGTGTAACCCATTTGGCGGAAGGAAAAAACCAACTACTATAGTTGCCCTCAGCTTGCCATGTGCACACACAAATGTACGCACACCCACACACCCGCACCAGTAAATGCAATAACAAATTTTGATTTTTTTTTTAATTGCCAGATTTGGGGCTGGGAAAATGGCTTAGCTGTTAAGAGCACTAGCTGCTCTTGCAGAGGACCTGGGTTTGGTTCCTAGCCCCTGCAAGGTATACAGACAATACATGCAGGCAAAATAGCCATACACCTGAAATAATAATAAAAGTAATTAAAAATAAATAAAAATAAAAGACAGGTCTCTCGCTGGCCTAGAACACACTAAGTAGACGAGACTCCCCATTTCTTTCACTATTGTTTACCTTTTGGAACAGGTCTTAGGTATCCGAGGTAGTCTTGAACTCAATATATATAGGAAGGGGATCTTGATTTTACCTCCCAAGTGCTAGGATTCCAGGCATGCTGCCCCATGTCTACCTTTATTCTTATGTCTTAAAGAGCTTAGGAAATCAACTTAAAAATGAGAAATAGTAGTAGTGAAATCTAGCTAGTTTTGGCAGGCTTCCATGCAGCACATTCCTGTTGGAAATATACGTAAGTCCTGGCATTTTTTTTTTCCCTTTAATGCGAGGCAGCTTCTTTTCTCTGGAGATATCAGGAAAGATGAAAGGAAGACATGATTGATGTTTGTAAATACTTAGAGGGCTGCCTGCGGGAAAGGGAGGTGAATTTGCTCTGTGCAGCATAGAAGTAAGCCCTGGAACTGGGAAGGCAGTCAGAGGGAAGCAGATTTTCAGGCCTCCTTTTATGGGAAAAAAAACTCCCCAGAAGGAGAAGCTAGAGTAGGCAAGGAGCAACAAACCAGCCTCATAACACCCTTCTACTATGGCTTCTTGCTCCCAAATTTTACTTTCCAATCTAGCAGTCAGAGGGATGGTGTAATAGGTTAGCTGCCCCTCCCATGACCTGGTACCTCATTTGGATTGAGCTCCCCGCTCCTTTTCATTTTTAGAGACAAGGTTTCATGCAGCCTAGGTTGGTCTTGAGTGGGCTAAAGCCACCACACCCAGTTTTAATGTGGTCTATGGATTGAACTCAGGGTTTTGAGCATGCTAGGTCAACACTCCAACTAAGCCACAGCCCTAGATCCTGAACAGAGATGGTCTTTAAAAAGGCAATTAAGCCTTAAGAATGGTGTGCCTCTACCTAGAGAGTCCAAGATTAGCCTGTGGTATAGAACAAGTTCAAGGCTAGCATGGGCAGCTTAGTGAGTCTTTTAAAATAAAATTAAATTAAAAAGCTAAACAAATAAGAGTTGAAAAACAAGGTCACTTAGGGTGGGCTCTAGCCCAAACTGTCTAGTGTCCTACTCATGAGAAGAAATCGGGACACTTAAAGGTATCCAGGAGTTAGGAAGAACAATGTGGGGATGGCAAGAAAGCAGCCATCGATCGGCAAGCCAAGGAGAGGCCTCAGGGCTCACTGAACCTGCTCATCTGAGAATGACAAATGTCTGTCTCTGTATCATCTGGTCTAGAGTTTTGTTAGGGCAGCCCCAGCAGACTCATACAGTGAGGTAATGATCACAAGCTTGGCACTTTTCTAAACACGACACACCTATGTTAAGACATTAAAGCTGGGAGGCAGGATGGCTCAGCCAAAAAAAAAAAACCAAAACAACAACAACAACAAAAAACCCTACAATAACTTGTGGTCAAGCCTGCTGACCTGAGTTCAATCCCTGGAATGCACGCACACAGAGAGAGAGGGAGGGAGGGAGATAGTTCAAAATTTAAGATGGGGCTGGAGAGATGGCTCAGCGGTTAAGAGCACTGGCTGTTCTTCCAAAGGACCCCGGTTCAAATCCCAGCACCCACATGGCAGTTCACAGCTGTCTATAATGGCTGGGCGTGGTGGCGCACACCTTAATCCCAGCACTATGGAGGCTGAGGCAGGTGGATCTCTGAGTTCAAGGCCAGCCTGGTCTACAAAGTGAGTCCAGGACAGCCAAGGATACACAGAGAAACCCTGTCTCGAAAAACCAAGTGTATCCCCAAAGAATGGCACCTACCTAGCAGATATGGGAGCCTGGGCTCCATCCCAGTACCACAGAAACACCCAGAAATTTCTACTTTGTGAGGGATACATCCAAATATATTCAGACCTGAGACACCGCTGAATTACTTTTCTAGGTATGGGGTTCTTTAGACATTCTGTTCAGCAACTACTTAGGGTAGCATCAATAGAAATAGGAAGTAGAAATTCCCTTGTCTTGTTGGTCAGTGGTGGCGCACACATTTAACCGCAGGATTTGGGAGGCAGAGGCAGGCAGATCTGAGTTCGAGGCCAGCTTGGTCTACAGAGCGGATTCCAGGACAGCCAGGGCTACACAGAGAAACCCTGTCCAAATTACAAACAAGCAAACAAAGACTTACCTGTGTGGTGAAAAACAGTAAAAGGTACTTAGAGAGAAAACCAAACAGTTTTGGTAAAAAGATACGATAAATTGACTGACGTATCACCTAAAGAGAATGCAAGCAAAGAGACTGACTCTAGAAGGGAAAGAAAAGTTGCTGTGATTTTTTTTCATTGTAAATAAATGTTTGCATTCATCCCTGAATATGTATGGGGCTGGCAATGTGTCTAGTGGGGAACAGTGTTCGCTATGTACACTTGAGGACCTAAGTTCCACCTCTGGAAGTCATGAGAAAGAGGTAGACATGGTGATGGGCATCTGTAACCCCCAGGATTCCTACAGGTGTAATGGGAGGCAGAGACAGGACAAGCTCCCAGAAGGTTGTGGACCAGGTAGCCTGGAGGATGCAGCACAGTAGCAAAAACAAGAGACACTCCCTCAATAAAAGGTAGAAGACAAGAACTGACTGGGAAAGTTGTTCTCTGACCTCTATGAATGTGCCCACAACACACACACACACACACACACACACACACACACACACACACACACACACACACACACAAATATTTTTAAAACATTGCTCTGAAGTTACATAGCCCTCTATTTCCCCACCTAGATAGCCTCTTTTTCAGTTTAGAATATATTTAGAAAACAGTTGTATCACCTACAGAAGTTTCTAAGCTGGGAGGGAGGGCAGAAAGCTTGCTTTCTGCTTCCTGACTGCAGATGTAAGGTGATCAGCAACCTCAAGCTGTTGCTGAGGTAGCCCACCGGCCATGGGAGACTGACTGTATGCCTTGAACTGTGAGCCAGACACAGTAAACCCTTTCTGAACCTGCTTTTGTCAGCCCATTTCATCACAACTGTGAGATAAAATACAGAAAACTGGTATCAGAAGTGCCTTGGGGGGGCAGGGGCTGGAGAGATGGCTCTCTAGAGGTTAAGAGCACTGGCTGCTCTTCCAAAGGTCCCAATTCCCAGCAACCACATGGTGGTTCACAACCATCTATAATGAGATCTGGTGCCCTCTTCTGGCTTGCAGGCATACATGCAGACTGAACACCGTATACACAATAAAAAAACACAAATAAATAAATAAATCGAAGCCGGGCTGTGGTGGCGCACGCCTTTAATCCCAGCACTTGGGAGGCAGAGGCAGGTGGATCTTTGTGAGTTCGAGGCCAGCCTGGTCTACAAAGTGAGTCCAGGACAGCCAGGGCTACACAGAGAAACCTTGTCTTGAAAAACCAAAATAAACAAATAAATAAATAAACAAACAAACAAATAAATTGATAGATAAATAAATAAATAAATAAATAAATAAATAAATAAATATTTTTTTAGAAAGTGACCTGGGAATCGCTGTGTAGCTCGGGCTGGCCTTGAACTCTGAAGCAATTCTTCAGTCTCAGCTTCCCAAATTCTGGGATTACAGGCAGGTATAAATTACCCGAACAAGATGACATTTCTCTTTGGTTTTTGGTGGTGTTTCCAATCATATCCAGAGCCTCAAGCATTCTATACAAGTGTTCTACGGCTGAGCTATTCCCAAGGTCTCATAAATATCACCAGTCACTTTACAGTAAGTAACCCCTCAGCAGGAATGCTCCTTGATGGTAATTTACTCTCATCAGTTTAGCTGATGAGTTTAGTCAAATGCTAATAAATACCACTGCTGGCCAATCCTCCCAAGGATCATCATGGCTCCAACCTTGCTTTTATTGATTGATTGTTTGACTGATTTTTCCAGACAGGTTTTCTCTGTCTTGGCTGTCCTGGACTCACTTTGTAGACCA
This sequence comes from Lophiomys imhausi, assembly GCA_907164525.1. Classification (NCBI taxonomy): domain Eukaryota; kingdom Metazoa; phylum Chordata; class Mammalia; order Rodentia; family Muridae; genus Lophiomys; species Lophiomys imhausi. The sequence continues at coordinate 2,826,604 of CAJQZJ010033456.1, read as the reverse complement.
GGTTGGCCTTGAACTCACAGAGATCCACCTGCCTCTGCCTCCCGAGTGCTGGGATTAAAGGCATGTGCCACCACGACCAGCCATTACAAACAGCTGTGAACTGCCATCTGGTGCTGCGACTTGAACCCGGGTCCTTTGGAAGAACAGCCAGTGCTCTTAACCACTGAGCCATCTCTCCAGCCCCTCCAACCTTGCTTTTTTTGATTGATTGATTGATTGATTGATTAATTGATTTTTCCAGACAGGATTTCTCTGAATAATATCCCTGACTGTCCTAAACTCACTCTGTTGCCACCTGTGTTTAATCCCTAGAACTTCTAAGGTAGAACCAACTCCCCCACACACATATACTCACACACTAAACACACACACACACACACACACACACACACACACACACACAAAAGTTAAACACTCAACCACTTATATCAAAAGGAAAGCATGAAAAAAATGCTGTTGAAGAATTTAATGTGATTTGTCTGCATTCACACTGCCAGGCTGTGAATTATGATGGCCAGACAGATAAGATAAAAGGGATTAGGACTTCTGCCTATAGGACAAGCCTCTGAAAGAGACTCTCATGGTGGACTCTACAGCCTTCTCAGGGGATGGTTAGCCTTTCCCATAAGTTGAGTTTTCTCAGGGTCTCCTGAAGGACAGAGCCTGTTTCTCTCCATTTTCCCAGCACTCAGTGTTTGGTGTGTGCCCAGACTTCCCAGGCCAGCCTGGACCTGCTCAGGGAAGCCATGGAATATAGTCACGGGTGGGGACAGATGGCTTTTATAAAATCTGTTGTTTAGCCATGTGCTGAAATGTCTGAGAAACGACATCTGGGGGAGAGGAAGACAACAAACAGCAAGCTTCCAGGAAACACGTCACAGACTACAAGGGACGCCATGCTCCCCCAGGACTTCATGGGACATGTGCCTGTCCCTCATCCCATATAGTTTGGCCACATATGAAGCCCACTCATGGATTTGCAATACTGCACATTGGGTAAAAGGTGTCTACTGCCCAGCCTGACAAACCGGATTCATACAACAGAAGGTAAAAACTCACTCATGTTTGTGGGCACTCTAACTTCCATCTATGTACACACACACACACACACACACACACACACACACACACACACACACACTAAATAAAAAGAAGGTTGGGGTGGGTGGCAAGATGGCTCAGTCCTAGTACTTCTCACCAAGCCTGATAGATAACTCGAGTTCAATCTTCAGAACCAACATGGTAGAAAAAAGAACCAATTCCTGAAAATTGCCCTCTGACCTTCACAAGCACACTCAAATGTCTGCACACTCACGAATAAGTGAGTGTGTGGGTACACATCCACACACACCCAAAGCAAATAATTTTTTTTTTTTTGGTTTTTTCGAGACAGGGTTTCTCTGTGTATCCTTGGCTGTCCTGGACTGACTTTGTAGACCAGGCTGGCCTCGAACTCACAAAGATCCGCCTGCCTCTGCCTCCCAAGTGCTGGGATTAAAGGCGTGAGCCACCACGCCCGGCTATTTTAATTTTCTTAAAAGGATATTGATATTCTTTTTTTTTTTTTGGTTTTTCGAGACAGGGTTTCTCTGTGTAGCCCTGGCTGTCCTGGACTCACTTTGTAGACCAGGCTGGCCTCGAACTCACAAAGATCCGCCTGCCTCTGCCTCCCAAGTGCTGGGATTAAAGGCGTGCACCACCACCGCCCGGTTCAGCAAATAATTTTTTTTAAAAGCTCTCAGGCTTGCCTTTTCCTGCCTTAGTTCAGAGATCTCACACTCTCCACAAAATACTCCCCACACACATTGACTTTGGCTTCCTCTTATGTAGCCCCAGATTTTCCTGTCTGCATTCACTGAGGCCTGTCCATAGTTATGATGTAAGGTTGTGACCTTGTGCTGGGTCACATGCTCAGCTACCCTGGGCCACGTGCAGCCCGTGGCCAGTACAGACTAGGCTCACAGGAAATTTCTGGAACCACACTTTCCCAGCAGACAGTTTCTATGTGTGCCCTGTATAGGGACTGGGCAGTGTCCATTTAGGACACTAATTACCGGGGCTCGAGTCCCAGGAACGTTGCCTAGCCCACCACATTGCCATGGCTACAAACAATGATGACGCAGCTAAGGAGGTAGACAGTGGCATTTACCTACACTGCACAGGGCCCTGGCTCCTGACCCTAACACCACAGGGAGGTAACCACATCAAGCGTTGGCTCTGGCTGTTCTCAGTTCTGCTAACAAACATCTCATTTCTTATTGGGCCTAGCACACTATGGACAAGTGCTCCGAACCCTGGACTTCAGCCCTAGCTCTGATGGTGACATATCTGAATCCAACTTTTTCTTCTATCCCCAGGTGTTGCCATCGTTGACCTCAAAGAGCTGCCTCCACCTGAAATCTGAGCAGCTCTCCTCACCAAGCAGCCTTGTCTTAGCCTTATTTTTATTGTATTTCGTCTTCCACTGACTTGCCTTCCCGTGTCCCCTGTTGGGAAGAATCAGAAGTAAAAAAGAAAACAAAACAGATAAACGGTCCGCGAAGCACCTGAGAGTCACAATGACTTCAATGAAGTGAGGAAAAAATAAAATTCACTGGAGAGTTGTGCAGATGGCTCAGACCTGAGCAGGTATTATCAGTGCTACAGAGGCAGATCCCTTCGGATGGCTGCTCATCCAGCTATGCCTATTTGAAAAGCTTTGGGCTACTGAGAGATCCTGTCTCAAAAAACAAAGTGGAGGGCTGAAAAGATGGCTCAGCGGTTAAGAGCACTGGCTGTTCTTCCAAAGGACCTGGGTTCAAATCCCAGCACCCACATGGCAGTTCACAGCTGTCTGTAACGGCCGGGCATGGTGGCGCACACCTTTAATCCCAGCACTATGGAGGCAGAGGCAGGTGGATCTCTGTGAGTTCAAGGCCAACCTAGTCTACAAAGTGAGTCCAGGACAGCCAGGGATACACAGAGAAACCCTGTCTTGAAAAACCAACCAACCAAACAAACAAACAAACAGAAAAAAAAAAAAAAGTGGGGGACTTCCAAGTGATGACACCCGAGCTTTCCATCCCCTGGCCTCAACACACACACACACACACACACACACACGCATACACACAGACACCTGTACACACACAAACTTACAGACACAGACACACCAGCCACTGTTTGGTTTAATTCAAAATGAATGTGGAGAGGACCAAGGGACGGCCTTGGGAATTTGATTTGGGTCCACTCCAGCTATCTGGTAGGTATTATTTGAAAGTCTCATGCTAGGTCAGGGAAATACTTAGTCTGTGAGAATATGTGTGCGTTTCTAACTTTATATGGGGCCTGTGGTGATCTATAAAAATGAATTCTTCCCACCAACTTCAAAGCAGCTCCCGGCATGACACAGCACCATGGGGGCATAAGAGAGGAGAAACGGGTTCCATGTGTTCAAAGGATCTTATCCAATCCTTTTCATCTGTCTGTTATTCCTACTGCACAGAGGATCCAAGTTCCTGCATTGAATATACCTTTAAAAAATTACATTTATGTATGTATGTATATATGTACGGTGTGTGTGTTTGTGTGTGTGTGCGTGCAGATCAGAGGACAACTTTCAGGAGTCACTTCTCTCCTTCAAGCATGTGGGTCCTGGGGATTGAGCTTAGACTGGTAGGCTTGGTGGCAATCACCTTTACCTGCTGAGTATCTCAATGGCTCCACTATATCTTGAGTTGAATGGAACATGACACCAAGGCTCCTTCCCGCCCCATGAACTAACGCAGAAGAACTAACACTTTGGCTAAAGATGTACCAGCCCATTGCCTCCTCTCCACTGCCACACTCGAGGGCTGGAAGCCACAGAGCCCATCACGCTTCAGGCAAAGAATGAGATGCATGTCCCTGCTTGGAAATCTGTGCACATGACACATGGGCTTCTCTAGAAGCTGAATTGTCACTTTAATTTTTACGTTGGGAGGTGTTGGGCACGTACTCTTCTGAAGCAAGTAGCTTAGTATTTCCAGTGAGAATTCACACCTGACATCACACAAGAATGAGGGACAATGTTTTTTTGTTTGTTTGTTTGTTTTAAAAACATTAATTCCAGGGCTGGAGAGATGGCTCAGAGGTTAGGAGCCCTGGCTGCTCTTCCAGAGGTCCTGAGTTCAATTCCCAGCAACCGCATGGTGGCTCATAACCATCTATAATGGGATCTGGTGCCCTCTTCTGGCCTGCAGGCATACATACAGACAGAACACTGCATACATAATAAATAAATAAAATCTTAAAAAAAGAAAGAAAGAATCATTAATTCCAGGGAAGAACGTTGACGAAAGAGCGTGTAATGTCAACCCCCGAGTGCAGGAGGTACACAAAGTGTGTGCTAAATTTCTCCTTTTGAGACCAGCTGTGTTATTGGCATCACACACCATGAGGCAGTTCAGTATGATTGTGTTTTCTTTTGAACCAGTTCATGGTTCACTGCCAAGTGCAGTCTACCCTCCAGCAACCAGTGTCCTGCCAAGACAGCTTACCATCTTCAACAATGACTCCTTCCTCCTGTGCATCCTGGTTTCCCTCTTGCACTTGGACGAGGACATCTTCTTGCTGAGCATCTTCTTGCTGAGCATCATCTTCTCGCTGAGCGTCTTCTTGCTGAGCATCTTCTTGCTGAGCATCATCTTCTCGCTGAGCGTCTTCTCGCTGAGCTACGCCATTGACAGTGGACAGCTGACCATTCTTCTGTGGGAGCTGTGGGAAGACAAAACCATGTGAACATGAGCTCAGTCCTGTCCAAGTTAAAAATCAGTGCTTCGACTTCCAGAGGATACACTATGAAGGAGAAATACAGAAAATGGAGGGCCCATGATAAAGAAGATGTAAGTTCTCTTCATCTGAGAGATTCAGTGACCGTGTAGAATACAGGATGGTTTATCAATCAAAAGATTGGCCCTTGTATGTGAAGTGTGTGTGCAAGTCCATCCATCCACCCACATCCTTTTGTCTGTCCATTTGAGACTCTTTCAGAAACTGCACTGAAGTAGTTGGGTGAATCCAAGCATCCTGAGAGTACAGACTAACACAGAAGCCAGACTTTTCTTGTGCCTTTCTTTTTTACTCTTCCCTGTTCTGGTGGGGATCCAGGACCTTGATAAGTTAGGTAAGAAATCTATCATTTCTGGCCCTAGAATTTTTTTTTTTAAACTATAAAATAGCACTTCGGTGACACTGGTTTTAAAAGTCCACACCCACGCTCTTGGATGTATCGAGTTCTTCCCCTGAGCATCTCTCTTTCTATGAACATCTATTCCTACATCTGTTTAAAATGCCTTCTAGTATAAAGCGCAACTCTTGGGCAGGAAAGATGGCTCTGTGGAAAATGGCACGTGCTGCCAAGTCGGAGGACCTGTGTTTGGTCTCTGGTAGGAGGAGAATCAATCCCCACAAATTGTCCTTTGACTTCCACATGTGTACCACACCCACTCACGCACACACATGTATGTGCACCAGCCGGGTGTGGTGGCGCACACTTTAAATCTCAGCACTCGGGAGGCAGAGGCAGGCAGATCTCTGTGAGTTTGAGGCCAGCCTGGTCTACAAAGTGATTTCCAGGACAGCCAGGGCCACACAGAGAGACCCTATTTGAAAAACCAAAAAAAAAAAAAAAGAGGAAAAGGTGGTGCTAGAGAGATGGCTTAGGGCTAAGAGCACTGCCTGTTGTTACAGAGGATTCATGTTTGCTTCCCAGCACCCACATGGGGACTCACAAACCATCCTGAAGTCCAGTCCCAGGGGATCTGACACCCTCATCTGGCCTCCAAGGATACAAGGCACACATGGTACACATAAATATATGTAGGCAAAACTCTCACATACATAAAATAAGTAAGTCTATTTTAAAACTTATAAGATCCAACTCTGCTTTTTAAAAACTTTTAAAACTAGGCCAGGTGTGGGGTGGCGCATGCCTTTCTTTAATCCCTGCACTTAGAATGCAGAGGCAGGTGGATCTCTGTGAGTTTGAGGCCAGCCTGGTCTACAAATCGAGTCTAGGCCAGCTAGGGATTTATTACACAGAAAACCCTTAAAAAACTAAACAAATCAATAAAACCATGCTTCTTTGTGACTAGATACGGGTTAAGAAAAACAAATGAGCTTCATAAATAGTAAGGTATCCTCAAGTTAGCACTGATGTTTAAATTTTAGTTATTTGTATGTGTATGGGTGTTTTGCCCACTATGGTATGAGCTATATACATGCCATGCCCAAGAAGGATAGAAGAGGCAACAGATCCCAGGAACTGGAGGTACAGATGTTAAGCACCGTGTGGGAGCTGGGAATCAAACCTGGGTCGTCTAGAACAGCCAGTGCTGTTAACATCCTTGAAAATTGACAATTGGACACATAATTACTAAGGGTAAACTATGGCAAGTGCCAGGAAGCAATAGACAGAGCAAATGAGAACAAGAGGAGGGTCCCAGGCAATGCTGGCGGTGTGAGAAAGTATTCGAGTGAGGTTCTAGAGAGGAAGAGAGGTGAATCTGAGAACTAGGTTCTCCTGGGAAAGGCTGTGTGAGAGCAGAAGACGCAGGGAAGGGAGGTGGTGAACGCCTCACCATCAGCTGGAGAGGTGGTTCGGTTGGCATAAAACTTGCCTTCTACTCTAAGACACGAGTTTGTTCAGATCCCAAGACCCTATGTGAAAAGCCAGGTGTGGTGACATGTGTCTATAATCCTAGAGATGGGAAGACGGGAAATGGAGACACTTGGAGCTCATGGGCCAGCTAACCTGGACTACTTGGTGATATTCCAGGACAATGAGAGACCCTGTTTCAGGCAAAAATGTAAAAGGTGACTGAGGACTGGAACAGGAGGCTGTCCTCTGACCTTCACATATGTGCTGTGCCCATGCACACATGCACACACACACACTAAAAAGAAAGAAGGGCCAATCACAAAAGTCAGCATTCCGCTTTCTGTCATTGCTTCCACAGGCCAATGGATAGCAATGTACAAACAGGTACTGACCATTCTCAAAAGTTCTGTGGCCTCTAGATCCAGAAGCTCTGAGGTATGCTAAACTGATTTCACTGTGCAATTCTCTGCTCCCTGCAAAGCACATCACCTTGAAATAACACCACACAGATAATGCAGATGGAGCAGTCGGCTTCAAATGCCCTTGCTGAGTCCAGTTATTAGACACGATACTCAGATTACAGATCTACTTCGAGGTTTCACTTACCAAAATATGAAAGATGGGAATTTTATTTTTTATTTTTTTTTTTTTGGTTTTTCGAGACAGGGTTTCTCTGTGTAGCCCTGGCTGTCCTGGACTCACTTTGTAGACCAGGCTGGCCTTGAACTCGCAAAGATCCGCCTGCCTCTGCCTCCCAAGTGCTGGGATTAAAGGCGTGCGCCACCACTGCCCGGCTTGAAAGATGGGAATTTTAAATGAAAGCTAAAGATAAAAGAGGGGTGGTGTCTCCACAAGGCTCAGCAGCACAAATGCTACCACTGGAGCTGGGCACAGGTTGGATTGGATTGAATTAGCAGTATGAAGGTTGGGGGGGGGAGCAGAATCACATGCTTAGGTGGGTTGTGTGACAACTGGATGAATCTTAGGCTCTGTCTCGATGTGCTGGGGTAGTGGTACAAACCTGCAATCTAAGGTACTTGGGGAAGGTGAGGCAGGAGGATTAGGGGTTCAAAACAGCCTGGGCTACAAGAGACACTGCAAAACCCGAAAATTAAAGAGGTCAGGGAAGATGTGCTGTTTTTTCACTCTGTGTGTGCATGTGTGTATTGTGTGTGTGTGTGTGCATGTGTGTATTGTGTGTGTGTGTGTGTGTGTGCATGTGTGTACTGTGTGTGTGTGTGTGTGTGCATGTGTGTTTGGTGCGTATGGTGTGTATATGGTGTGTGTGTATATGGTATGTGGTGTGTATGGTGTGTGTGTGTGCATATAGTATGTGGTGTGTATGGTGTATATGTTTGAGTGAGTATTCACAGCAAGTGGGTAGGTGCATGTGTGTGCTCTGGTGTGGAGGCTGGAGTTGCTAGAGAGTGTCATCCCCGGTCACTCTCTTACTGAGACAAGGTCCTGCACTAAACCGGAGATAACCTATTCAGCTTGTCCAGCTAGCCATTTGGCTCTGGAGGAGGAAATAGCCTGTCTCTGCCTCCCATGTGTGCTTAATAAACCCACTTTTAATGCTTCGAACAGTAGGTTCATTGTAAACTGTAAACAAAGGTTGATTGTTCTCTTCTTCCTCCTCCTGTTTTTATTGATTGGTTTGTTTTGAAAGAGGATCTCAGGATGCAGCCCTGGCTGTCCTGAAACTCGCTCATGTAGACCAGACTGGACTCAAACTCAAGAGATCCATCTACCTCTGCTGCCCAAGTACTAGGATTAAAGGCATTGGCCACCATGCCTGGCTCATTGCATGTATTTATTAGCATGTGCCTAAACCTTTTCCAAAACCATGCCTATGCATGCCCTCGGGTCCTGGAGGGTTTAGAACCACTGAAACTGGAGCTACAGGTGGTTGTGAGTGGCCCCTTCATGGGTGCTGGAAGTCAAACTTGGGTCCATGTGCAAAAGCAGCACACTCTCCTTTTTTCTTTCTTTCTTTCTTTTTTTTTTTGAGACAGGGTTTCTGTGTAGCCTGGCTGTCCTGGAACTAGCTCTGTAGACCAGGCTGACCTTGAACTCACAAAGATCCACCTGCCTCTCTCTGTGCCAGGATTCAGCCACTACCTCTGGGCCACAGTATATTACTCTTAACAATTGATCCATCTCACCAAAGCCAGCATTTGCTTTAAAAAAAAAAAATCACAAAACTGGAGTGTACACACTGGTTCCACACACCAGAGAAGCATTTGTCCACCACACCTTTCTATATCTCTAGCCGGTATCTACTTTCTCTATGACTCACAGGGTAAGGGGTGGGTGGAGGAGTGGGCGGACCCAGATGAGGGTCAGACACACCGAGCTCAGGGAGAAAGGTAATTTTGTAGTTGGAGGTTTTCAATGGAGAAAGAGGGCAATCTGTAGCCTGCTTTTCTCTCAGGAGCTTCCAGCTTTATCCACCCTTCTTGGACTTAGTGTTAGGGATACATTTATTTCCTTTGAGATAACAATTGGAAGCGAAAGACACAGCCCGCACCCCATAGGCACAATGAACACCAGAAACTCAATCTTCCCACTGGATTTGCGCTTCAAAAGGCGAAGACGCCTCCCCCAACCAAATCAAAACCCTAAGTGTTTTGGAGCTCATATCCTCTGGGTGGGTCAGCCAGAGTTTACCCCAGTAAAGTATTACCATCTCAAATGTTTCCAGCACCAGCTTCGCCTTCCTCTAGGAACATTCGAGAATATTCAAGACCATTTGTGAGATGTCAGAGAGTAACTACCAGGTACCTCTCCTTCTCCTTCCTTCTCCACACAACTGGCTAGAGCTTGCCCTGAGTTCTCTGTGTGGAGTATCAAGCCCTTTAATGAATGTCTTAAACAATGAATAAAATCCATGAGGTCTTGCCAGCTCTCAGGACCCTGAGGGCAAAGGTGAGGCTGCTGAAAGAACTTCCTCCGCTAACTGCAGGAGCCATGTTCTTACCTTGCATTCTCCCTGCTTGACCCACACAGAGGCAGCTCCAACCCGGTAACTCACCTCATCTGTGACAGAAATCAGGTGTGCAAATGATCAGTATTAAAAAAAAAAAAAAAAGATCATGGTGGGGATGGTGGCGCACATCTTTAATCCCAGCACTCAGAAGGCAGAGGCAGGCGGATCTCTGAGTTGGAAGCCATCTGGTCCAGAGTGAGTTCCACAGCAGCGAGGGCTACACAGAGAAACTTTGTCTCAAAGGACAAGAACATTTAAACCATTATAGTTGAGTCTGAAGTTCCTCTACCCTTATCTAGTCTGCCAGCATCATTACCATATTAACAGCCTCAGTCAGGCCATTCATCAAAATACTAACCAAGGCTGCGACATAGCTCCAGGTGACGGTGACAGTACTGATCTGGTGCAGGACACCCCCATGTTTGATCACCAGCAACCCAACTCCTCTAGAATATCATCTGACACATGCTAAGATCTTTTATTAAACATAAAATCTGTTGTCATTTGTTCTCAACAACTGGGATCTAGTGACAATGATTTGTCAAAGGCACCCTCTGTGATGTGAAAACTTCAGCAACTCTAGCCTGTGTTGCTCAGTGCTCTGGACTCAATGGGGAATCTGGCAAGAAGAAAGGGATCCAGGGAGATCCACCAGGAGAACAGCCTGAAATTTTGTTTCTATTGTGTTGGTTGTTTGGGGGAGGGGAACATATTACTTTTCTGTTGTTCGGAGAAACTATCATGGCAAAAAACAACTTGAGGAAGAGTTTATTTTGCCACATGGTTCCAGAAGAAGGATAACAGTCTGTCGTGGTATCAAGAGGCCTACATGTGGCAGAAGCAGGAAGCTAAGAGAGATCACATCTTTTATCTCAAGCACTAAACTTGGTCAGTATTCCAGTATTCACTGGAAGCAGGGTGAGGAGGCTGTCTACTGTAAAACCCCCTCAGTCTTCCGGAAGCAAGGGCATATCTCTTAAACCTACCCAAACAGAGCTAACAACTGGGGACCACATGTTCAGATGCCTGAGCCTATGGGGGACATTTTTCATTCAAATCACCACAGGAGGCTTTCAATCACAAGACAGTATGGGGCACAGCAACTATAAGTAAGTTCTGAGGTCAAGTTAATATTCCCCCAGGCTCTGAAACCTCACCTCAGCTCATTTTCCCAATTATAAATCAAAACTTAATATGGTTTTCTGTTTTTAGGCTGTCTGGGATTCAAACGAATAGTATCTGGGACATTCTCTGAATCATAAAAGCACACTGGAGACCTTTTACGAGTCCGGTCCATTTGCTCAAATGAAGATATATGCTCCAGTCCAGTCTTTTCTGGCTCTTAAATTACACTGAGGTTGTCACCTTCTCTACATTGTTCTCTTGTATTGACAAAATGGTATTAGCAAAATAAAGTCTGCCATCCTTAAGATGTTATTGTCAAATATTCTGCCAGAACAATGAGAAAAGCAGAATGTCTTCAGATTTTCGAGAAATAGAAGAAAAGTTTTCTTTAGTGGAGGTTTTCCCAACATTTGGTTTCAGGCAATGAAATCTGCACAACTAGCTGGCTGTGGTAGCACAGGCCTATAATCCTAGTATTGGGAGGACAGAGGCAGGAGGATTAAAGTTTGAAGTCAATTTCAGCTTTTATAGCAAGAATCTCTTTAATAAAACTTTAAGACAGGGGACTGGAAAGATGGCTTAGGTTAAGAACTCTTCCAGAGGACCCAAGTTCAGTTCCCAGAACCCACATCGGGCACCTCCTATAACTCCAGCTCTAGATCTAATTCCGTCTTCAGTGGGCCCCCACACACATTTTGCCCACATACACATACACACACACACACAAAAATAATAATAATAAATCTTTAAAAAAGTCAATACAGCCGGGAGGTGGTGGCGCATGCCTTTAATCCCAGCACTTGGGAGGCAGAGGCAGGCACATCTCTGTGAGTTCGAGGCCAGCCTGGTCTACAAAAGTGAGACCAGGACAGCCAGAGCTGTTACACAGAGAAACCCTGTCTCGAAAAACAAAAAAAAAAAGTCAATACAGTTGATAAATTTTCAAAATCTTCTATTTTAAAAAGCAGAAGAACAACCAAGGAGATAATTGAGTTGGTGAAGTGCTCACAGCACTAACACGAAGACCCGAGTTTAATTCCTAGTACCAGAGTTTAATCTCTAGTAGCCAGGTAAAAAAAACTATCGCTGGGCACGATAGTTCACGCCAGTCATCCTGGTGATGGGGAGGCGGAGAGAGAGGCTTCCTGCAGCCAGCCTCACCTAACTGGTGAGCTCTCTACCAAGTAGAGAGAGACCCTTTCTCATACAAAACAAAAAGGGTTATGGCATTCCTGCAGAAGTACACTGAGGTTGTCCTCTGGTCTCCATATGCGTGTTCTTGGGTCTAGCATACACACGTGCATACACACTAATGCACGTGCACATACACACACCTACGTGCACAGTGAAAAAGAGGCAGTGACGCTGCTCCGTGGCAATGGCACTTGACACTGAGTGAAAAATAAAACCTTAAATACAATAAAAATATTTTAAATACAGTGAAATGGTTGAGCCCTTGGTTATGGTACAATTCCTAAGATAAGGAACATGTATTTCTCTTCCATGAATTTAAAAGTAGATAACCATCAGGCAATCAGAAAGAGAAGGCTATGATGAGATCTCAACTAGAAAGACCTTTCAAAGACAATAAACGGACTGCTTATTAGGTTTCAGGGATTATGGAGCTGCTGAGCCAAAAGCTCTCTTTCCAACCACAGGAAACTGAGAAGAATCCAGCAGGAGACTCCGGTGACCTCTGGAGAGATCTGGGATGTCCTTATCTCTGGCAGCTGAGATAAAACAGACTCCACTGAGCATGGAGACACCCCACCCTGCACACACACTGATGGGAATACTGATGCCTCCGAATTCTGAGCTTTCAACATAATCAGGTTGCTTTCTTCCACTTACATACAGTTGAGGAAATCAGAAACAACAACAGAACCCTACTTACTGACGGGGCTTTAATTTGAAGAATTCAAAAGACAACCCCATCACCGCATGCAACCATCCTAGCCCCACTGTCTGCACCCCGGGTCAGACTTTAAACTTCTAGGATCTCACATCGAACCAGTGGGGCTGTCTGTCTTCACCGCCATGACCACCTGAATACAAGTGTATGCAGATCACCACTTATCCATTTAAATACTTGATTGGCATAAGAAAAACAGATTGTGCCAATGTAAATTTAATCTCAGTAAGAAAATTCTGATTTTCCGGGAGCTGTGGAGATGGCTCAGCAGTTAAGAATGCACTAGTTCTTTCGGAGGAGTCATTCTAGTCCCAGGCCCTAGGTTGGGTGGCTCACAACCATTTACTTACAACTCCAGCCCCAGGGGATCTGCTCTCCTCTGGCTTGCACACGTTCTTGGTTGCTTTTGACAGTGTCGGGTTTATTATCTGCAAAAAGATCTGGTATGCTACCTGCCCAGAATACAAATCGTTGTCAGTCAGTCAATGCCAACTTGACGTCTTTGCCAACTGTCTACGGAGGCTCAATCTCCCTTTTCTTATAACTTTCAGTAAAATTTATGAAAATTTCTTAACATAATTCTAGAAGGAAGACCTCAACTTTATATCGTGGGAATAAGAACTACACGCTAGCCACTGAAATGAAATGAGTTTGCTCTTAGGCACAATTCACTTTGAGCCAAACATTTCAAATACTCCAACTGTTGAGTGTCCTAGAAAGTAATTAACATAATATTGCTTATGCAAACAAACCCCTCGGTGAACTCATTTAATTAAGAGCATTGTCTACAAATTAGACCTCTTAAAAATCAGACCTCTTTCAAACTGGGCTCTAAAAACATCAGCACAGCATCCACCTGAAAGGTTCTATGCTCCACTCAGCTTGAACACCCAGCTTCACAGAATTGGGCTTGTTTACTTAAATTTAAAAGGACCCTTAATGTGCATTCTAAGCCACTATGGAGAAGAATCACTGTTGCATTTTCTGAAAGAATTTGCCCAAAGAAAGTCCCAGTGAGTCACCGCTAGTAACACCACCCATAACTAAGACACCACAGACATGCACGAGTATGTGTTAGCACTCGGTTCAGTCAAGTCTCTCCCCCACTTTAAATGACAGAAGTGTTTTTGAAAACTTCTGGGTTCTCTGGGAAAGTATGTAAAAGAAAACACAGAGTTCTAAATCTGGTTAGGTGGGAGATCAACCAACCATACTGACTTCAAGTGAAGGGAATTTATAAGATCTCTGCTTGTGACAAGGGACATAAAATGTACCATCTATCAGCAACCACAACCCACTGAGAAGACAGGCGACTGAATTCCTTACGGTGAGTGTCTCCCTTGTAATGATTTAATGATTGGAGCACAATTTCAGGTCAGTGCTATACAGACAATCAGTGAACACAACAGTAAGAAGGTGTATGGATCGAAAATCACGCCCCAGTGCTATTAGCATCCTTCTCTGTGTGGATACTCAGTACCCAGGCAATCCCACCGGCCTGCTTACATCATCACCTGCCACCGCCATAGAGCCCCAGCCACCCCAGATATCTATCTCTCTCTCTCTCTCTCTCTCTCCTTCAATCCTTTCACTCTCCCTCACGTCCCTATTCCTCTTGCCTCCCCCAGTAAACCTCTTACACCAGATCTATTGCGTAATTTCTCAGGAGTACACCTTGGCACAGGCTTGCCAAAGGTACCTCCTTGCCACATTTTTATCCTACTAGACACTACACAAGAGCTGCAGAACACGGTCTCTGCCCCTGGTGGCACCTCTAATGGAATGGTAGTCATCACATGCATAGTTAAGGACCCCTACACCAATGCCAGTCATGGTGGTTCATGCCTTTAATCCCAGCACTCGGAAGGCAGAGGCAGGCGAATCACTGAGGAGTTCAAGGCCAGCCTGATCTACAAAGTTGGTCTAGGACAGCCAGGGCTACACATAGAAACCCTGTCTCTAAAAACAAACAAACAAACCCACTATGAAGCTGGCAGATGGTGGCGCACACCTTTAATCCCAGTATCTAGGAGCAGAGGCGGGTAGATCTCTGTGAGTTCAAGAGCAGCCTGATAGACAAAGCTAGTTCCAGGACAGCCGAGGCTACCCAAAGAAACCATGTCTCAAAACAAAACAAAAAACCTACTACCTAAAATCACAGAGAGACAAAAGAGAAGAGGGTGACAACGCAGCACACACCTGTACTAGCTTGGGAGTACTTGGGAGGCTGAACACAGCAATTTAAGGCCAGTTTGGGCTGCATGAAAAGAACCCTTAAAAACAAAGTGGGTCAGCAAGATTGCTCAGATGGTGAAGGCACTTGCCGTGCAATCCTGGTGCCCTGAGTTCAATCTCTGGAACCCACATGAAGGTAGAAGGAGAGAACCAACTTCACAAGTCCTCTGGCCTCCATACATATCCGTGACATGCGTACCTACATAACACACCCACACACAACACACACACCCAAAAAAGTCCAAGGACTGCGTGAACAGTTGTAATTTTTCTCTCTCAATATACCACACACTGAGAAAACACAACCCCTACTTAACTGTGCATCTATCCATGGGTGTTTAGCTCTCTGTTGTAGGAACAAAATACCTGAGGCTAATTAACCTAAAAGGAGAAAAGGCTCGATGATGTCACACTTTTCAGTGGCTTGTAACTTTGCCTCATTGTGTTGAGGCTGTGATGGGCAGTATATCTTGATGAAAATGCATGTCAAAGGGCTGGTTTCCTCACTAGGTGGGTTGGGGGTAGTAAACAAAGAAAGGGGAGTATCCAGGAGCTTGTACCCTTTCAACCCACAATGAGTTGACTTCCTCCCCCTAGGGCCCCAATCCTAAGGGTTTACCATCTCCTGAGTACCTCAGCCTTAGGTGTTTGTGGAACACATCCAACAGATTCTGTGACCGGCTGGGTTCAATTACCCTGCCAGTTACAGAGGAAAAGACTGGAAAAATCTTGAGCAAGACAAGAAGCAGCAGATGCAGTCTCAGACACAGCAGACAGAACAACTCTGGAAGAAAGGCTTTTACTGGGTGTGAGCGCGCAATGGAGCCTGCCCTACCAGGCTGTTGTTTTAGGCTGACAGGCTTTTGTCTCACATTAGGAGAGTGAGGAGGAAGTCCAAAGTTGGCCATTTTATTACCTAGTTGCAGCCCCTCTTCCTATCTGTCTCCTACTAGGGATCTAACCCAGTCTCTGGGTATGCTCTGACTTGCTTAAATCTTGCTATCTGAGTGAACTGAATCGTGGTTGAAACAGGTGTCCACTTGGGAGAATAAGCAGGTTTAAGCTTTTTGTGTGAAGGGCAGGGAACAACTCACTACGCTCATTATTTTCTCTCACAGACTTCAAAACAATGCTGAAGCCCCTCATGGAGCAGAGAGGAGTATCCTGGAGTCTCATATCCCTGAAACTTATTGGTTCTGTATTGACTTTGCGTTCTGGGTCTCATCCAATCAGAGAGCACAACCTACAGATCTTGGGGTAGTTTGAATAAGAATGACTTCCATATAGGCTCGTACATTTGAATGCTTGGTCCCTAGTTGGTTGAACTGTTTAGGAAGGATTAGAAGGAGTGGCCTTGTGGAGGAGGTGGGTTACTGAGGGTCAACTTCAAGGTTTCAAAAGCTTACACCAGGTCCCCCCCCCCTCTCTCTCTCTCCCTCTCTCTGCCTGCTGCCTATGGATCAGTATGTAACACTGCTGCGGCGACACGCCTGCCTGGTCATGGGCTCACCCTCTGAAACTGTATTCAACCCCCCAATTAAATGCCTTCTGTTATAAATTGCTACGGTCACGGTGTGCCTGCACAGCAATAGTAAGAGTAAGTAAGACACCCCTAGAGCCGGGCAGTGGTGGCGCACGCCTTTAATCCCAGCACTTGGGAGGCAGAGGCAGGCGGATCTTTGCGAGTTCGAGGCCAGCCTGGTCTACAAATTGAGTCCAGGACAGCCAGGGCTACACAGAGAAACCCTGTCTCGAAAAACCAAAAAAAAAAAAAAAGACACCCCTAGAGCTTATGGACTACTGTCAGGGCCTCCACTGTGAGTGGCATGGGTAAGTTCAGAACTGCTGAACAGAAACACAAACTATCCAGGACAAACCAAAGGCCACCACCTTCCCTCCTAAACACAAAGGTTGCAAAGCATTCTGACTCAACAGAATAGTGAAAACAGTGGCCTTGAACTAGTATGAGGTGTGCCCCCCCCCCCCCCCCCGGCAATCTAGCACCCAGGACACGGAGGCAGGCGGATCACTGAGTTCAAAACAAGCAAACCATATAGTGAATGAGGCCAGTACTAGTAAATGGTGAGACTTTATCAATAAAATAAAACAGGGCTAGCAAGGTGGTTTAGCTGCGACCAGGCCAGATAACTTGAGTTTGATCACAAAGACCAAAAATGTGGAGAGAACCAGCTCCCAAAAGTTGTCCTCTGATTTCCACAAGCACACTGTGGCATGCGTGTCTGCCCCAACACACACACACACACACACACACACACACACACACACACACAAATAAATAAAATGTAATCATAAAATAGTCTCAAGGCACAGACTAGGATTCAGAGACACTTCACTCAGTTCTGGTTGAGACACATTCTGGGTTTCCTTTGAGTCCTGAACCAGGAATTCCTGACAGGTTTTATTTCATTCAGATATCAGAGTGCAGACCTAATTCTCACTTACCTGCTACATGCACATCATATCAAAGTACATAAAGTGGTGGTTTTTCTCAGAGGAATCTGCCACTTCCTAGTAAAATAATTACATTATGTCATTGCCTAGCAAATCTGAGTATAAAATATGCTTTGAAATCTACCGTGTGCCATGGAAAACCTATTTTCATAGCTTGACATACAGTTTTTCTTTTTTCTTTCTTTCTTTGTAGGAAGAAGAAGGCCTGCTGCTAAACAGCGCATGTGTGGCTGGGCTTCCCCATGGATCTGCCTTGAGACCTGCCCCAGCACCTTAGACAAGCCCAGCCTGAGACCTGCCCTGATCTGCCTGGAGACTAATGACACCACACCGGATAATGAGACATGAGCCAATGAGGAAGATCCACAGCAGCAGCAGGCAGTTCGGGAGCCAATGGGACTCTGGGTGGAGGTTATAAAAGGGGCACTCTCTTCCTGAAATAAATGGGTCAGCTTTTGCCACTTAAGGGACCCTCAGAGTCTGGGTCTTCCGAGCTAGCTCATCCCAGACCCAAAGAGTCCTGGGAATGGGTCAAAACAACATCTCTTTCTTTCTTTTTTTCCTTGCAGGTGGATCTCTGTGAGTTCGAGGCCAGCCTGGTGTGCAGAGTGAGTTTCAGGATAGCTGGGGCTACCCAAAGAAATCTTGTCTCAAAATAAATAAAATCAAAGGTATGTCCCCAAATCAAGGATAGTATCATATACCTGTCACCCCAACGCTTAGAGGTGTTCTCAACCTTCCAAATGCCTTGACCCTTTAATATAGTTCCTCATGTTGTGGTGAGCCAACTATAAAATTATTTTCCTTGCTACTTCAGAACTGTAATTTTGCTGCTGTTATGAATCATAATGTGAATATCTGACATTTCAGATGGTCTTAGACCACCCCTGTGAAAGGGTAGTTCAAACCCCCCCAAAGGGGTCACAATTCACAGGTGGAAAACCACTGCTCTATTGCATATGGAGTTTATGGGCAGCACAAGATCCTGTCTAAAAGAGGTAAGGAGTCAATCCCTAACACAGGCACCAGAAACCTCAGTATATGAACAAGATCACAAATGAGTCATGTGCATGTATGGAATTTTCAAAGATTTCTAAAAAATGTTCATACTTTTTAAAAGACAACAACTATGGAAAATACAGTTCAAATTTTGTCTGATCATCATCTACATGTGGAACATAAGGCAGAAATGGCCAGAAGGAACACCCCAGGGTCTCCTAAACAAAACACTTCCCCTACTCTGCAGAAGGTTGCTTGTAGGTTGGCAGCAGCCCAGGGCATCAGGTACCACTATCTCTTGCAGGTTCTTCATTGTGCTGGTGGTTGCAATAGACAGAAAGGGGAACAAAATTAGCCCAATATAGGCAACATGTGAAAAAGGAAAATAACATTAAAGCCATTCACCCTAAGAAAATTCAGTGGCTTTGAGCCCATAGAAGGATTGCTGGCTTTTTCAGAATGTACTAACCACCACTTTGTACTTCAATTCTCATCTATGTGTTGCATTTACTGAAAAAGAAATAACAATCGAAATTGCTTGTCTTGTTCTCTACAGACTGCATCTAATGCAAAAGCATGTCCTGTCTAAGATAATGTGATTTACCCAGGCACCTACAAGAGCTATCCCATCATCCGCTGCTCGGAACATTTCCAGCACAGTCACTTAGAGAGTAAGAAAACATCAAATTGCTAATTCACAATCTGCCATGCAAGGATTTCTAAAAAAGCATGTATTCCATCTGTGCTGGATTCTACACTGCTTTGTCAATTGATTAAGCATCTCTGACTTTTTTTCCTTCCAAAGTCTGCTAAGTAGGAGTCCCCATGGCCAGACCGATCCCTGCAGGCAAGTTAGAAGTCACTCAGCAAGGGATGCTAGGGAGAGAGAGAGCAGTTGGTCAGGTGGCCTACTGAACCATTTAGAAATATTCCCAGGGACATCAAGAAAAAGTTTCTTTTATATGCAAAGAAGCGAAGTGTCCTACACAGGATGGCATGGATTATTTAATAAAGCCATTAAATATTTAGCTCTGACAATGGACCCGAAGGACGCCATTTTGGTGAATACACTGTAGAGAGAATCTCCTGTGTACCATATGCAAGTATCACCTGTCAATAAAACTCTGATGGCCTATTAGGTGAGGCAGGAAATAGGGGGTGGGAGTTCCGGTAAAGAAAGGACTCTGGGATAGAGCCAGGCACCAAAGATTCATCCTGGACTCTGAGGAATCAGACGCATGGAAGGTAACATGTGGCAGACATAGACTAGAAGAAATGGGATAAGTTACGGGCTAGTGGGGGAACTCGACTAGCTTTATGGCCTAGGCGTTTGTAAATAATAATAAGTCTCTGAGTCATTATTTAGGGAAGTGGGGCGTGGATGGAAAAGCCTGCAGTTGTAATACACTTCAATGGTTATTAGCAAAATTAAAATGATTAATCGAAATGGGTTCTGCTAACACCTATGCTAATGTTTGTACTCCGAGAAACCAAGCGCCTGCTGAGCATTGAAATAAAAAGTGATCAGCACCCAGTCTGCACTTGCCTCAGGCACAGCCAAGATTTACTAGACTGGGCAGTGGGAGAAAAAGCTTTCTATACACCAACCCCACTGGCTCTTAGGGATGCAGATACTGGCTCCTTCTAGAACTCATTTAACACTGTTCCCAGCTTCTCCCAATCAAGCAAATAAAAATTCAGGTAGCCCAAAGTTTAAGGAAGGGACCTAAAGGGAGTAAGTAACTCAGAAGAGAAAAAGTGGAGGGGGGGGGTTACCTTCGAGGGAGAGGGGAGAGGGGTGGGGGTTACCTGCTAGGTGAGGGGATAGGTTACAAAACAGACCCCACAAAATCTATGAGGTTGGGGACCAGCACTGTAGAGAACAGGAGGCCAAAGAGACAATAGATTTGGGGCTTTTGTTAATTTTTTTTTTAATTTTTTTTTAAACTTTTTTTGTTTATTCATTATGTATACAGTATTTGCTCTACATATATGCCCGGGCAGGTCTCAATGTAGATGGCTGTGAGCCACCGTGTGGTTGCTGGGAATTGAACTCAGGACCTTGGGAAGAACAGCTCTTAACCTCTGAGCCACCTCTCCAGCCCTTTTGTTAATTTTTTAAGGTGTGTATGAATGGGGGTGGGGGTGCCACAGAACACGGGAAGTGGACATCAGAAGTCTGCTCACTCCTTCTACTGGGACCCATTGAACCACCGTGCCGGCTGTTGCAATACAAGCCAGGGTGCTGAGATTACAGGCCTGCTATACCATGCCTGAAGACTTAAACAGGGGCTGGAGAGATGGCTCAGCAGTTAAGAGTATTTGCTGCTCTTCCTGAGGACCTGTTTGGTTCCCAGGATTCACCCTATTGAGGCACACAAACTCGAGCTCCAGGGTATCCTTCTTCTGGCTTCAGTAGCTATCAGCACACATAGAGCACACAAACACACAAAAACAGAGTTTTTAAAAAGGTGTTCTTGCAGTCAGGTGTGGTGGTGCACGCCTTTAATCCTAGTCCTTGGGAGGCAGAGGTAGGCGGATCTCTGAGTTCGAGGCCAGCCTGGCATACAAAGTGAGTCCAGGACAGCCAGGACTTGTTACACAGAGAAACCCTGTCTCGAAAAACAAGAGAACAAACAAAAAAGTGTTCTTGCGTTACTTAAAGGAATATATAAATAAATCCACAGCATATAAAAATTATCTTTAGAAACTAGGACAGATATTTGATTTCCCTCAACACAGTTCATGCAACTCCGCTTTCCTCAGGCAGCTCATCCAAATGACAGACAGAATTCTTGGGAAATATTCTGTTTTCTTTACATAACCCCCCCTACTCCTTCATTATTCGAAAACATTTAACTTTTTTTTTTTTGAATCGAGGTCTTACCATATAGACCAGGCTGGTCTTGAACTCAGAGAGATCTATCTGAGCCTGCCTCCTAAGTGCTGGGATTAACGGCGTGCGCCACCACGGCTGGTGAGAAAAATTTACTCTGAGACAACTAGAAGTTACTGTAATCAAACAAATCTAAGATGCATTTTCCTCAAGTCTTGAACTTGTCTGTTATTCTCCTAAGAAAATTCCTCTTTCCATTGAGAATTCTAAGTTTCATAAGTAGCATTTTGAGAAAAACACATGAGATCAAAGACAACTCTCCATGTGTACCCCCAGGCAAGGCCAAACTGACAAACTCATTAACAGGAATCACTGCTGAGACAGAAAATTACTGATGTCGGTCTGAGTTTCATTTTTTGTTGCTGTGATTTTAAGACCCTGGCAAAAAAAAAAAAAAAAAAAAAACAACCTAGAGGGAGGAAAGGATTTATTTCAGCTTTAAAGTCAGGTCACACTGTTGTAGGGAAGTCAAGGCATAAATGCCAACTAGTGAATCGCACCATATCCAGTTAAAACAAGAGCTGGCCATGCTAATGCATGACTTTAATCCCAGCATAAAGGAGGCAGAGAGAGGCAGGTGGATTTCTGTGGGTTCCAGGACAGCCAGGGCTACATAGTAAGACCCTGTGTCAAAAAGAGGTGGATGAAGCCTGGCATGGTGGTGCACACCTTTAATCCAGGGAGGCAAAGAGAGGCAGGTGGATCTCTGTAAGTTCAAAGCCAGCCTGGTCTACAAAGTGAGTCCAGGACAGCCATGGATATACAGAGAAACCCTGACTCGAGGGGGATGAATTTAATCATGCGTAATTGCCTGGGTTCAAGTTTGCTCTTTTACAGCTCAGGAACCCTACCTAGGGAATGTTACCAACTCCCAGTGGGCTGGGTCTTCCCATATCAGTTAAGACAATCCCCAACAGACCTGCCCACAGCCCAGACCAATGTAGACACTGCTCTTCCTGGGTGACTCTAGGTTGTTGTATCAAGCTGACAACTAAAGCTAAGCACAATACCATTTGCATAATAATTTCCAAGAAAGTAGTTTTGTGGTTGGAAAGCAAGTAAGTTTGCTTGGAAGGGCAAGGATTTATGATGGACAAATTAATTGCTCAGACTTGGTTCCAACATCCCCCACTTTGTTGACTCCTGGACTGTGACTCCTCAAACCACTCTTGCTATATATAGTACAGATACAACTCGAGTATGTTTTGAGCTTGGTACCCAGGGGAGCCATGTTAAGTGGGTGGAACCTTGGAGAAGCACAGTCTAGAAGAAAGTAACTAGGTCACAGGGATTACACCTCAGGAAGTGATTCATGAGCTGCTTCAGAGCTAGACCATCCCATGTGCCCATCCTGGACATAGCTAGCTGCCTTTGTTTCTCCACCACATTGTATGGTAGTCCAGGAATCTTTGTGAAGAAGTCAGCTCCATGTTGCTGGGCTTCTCCAGCCACGAGAAAGAGTTATGAACCCAGTAATCACCTTTATCCCTACCTCTGACTTTATTTTAGAAAGGGAGCAGGTTTACTGAGTACTCTGCAAGGGGCACTGGACCGGGTAATAATGAGGGCACAGTTATAGGAGTTTTGTTATAGCAACAGCAAGCAGACTAACAGAGTACTAAAGTCTCAGAACTTTGGAACCTTTTTTCTCAAGCCTCCAATTCTTCAAGTCCCTGGCTATTATTAGATTCAGGATTTATTGCCCTGATGGGTCCCCACAGCCACACATAGCCGACATACAGTACGAAGCTGTTTGGGCGGAAGTCAGGGCAGTGGAAAACTCTTGGGAGAAATAAGTAGAAGAACCCTCAAGGGAGACATTTGGGGTCTACAACCTGCCTGAGGATGTTGCACTGCAGGGGTCTTATTACAGCTTTCTAGAGAACATGACCAATACACAAACTCTAAAAGCCTCCAGAGGAGCCTGACTGCAGTTAGATGGGATTGTAGGAAGCCAAGAGGGCAGACAGGAGGCTCCTGGGTAAAGAGGTATGAAAGGAGAGCCTGGGCTAGAAGGACAGAGTTGAGAGGCTCCATATTCTCCACTGTCAAACACTAACCCCAGAGTGGAAGGGACAGTGGGCAAGCTAGGTTCAAGCCTAGGCCTCACAACCCTGGACAAGCCACTTCCCTAGACAGTGTACTTCTGACTCCTCATTGTAAAATTGAGACAAAAGTCTCTAGACAACAAAGAATTTGGTAAAGGAATCCATGGAATAGTATTTATAAAGTGCATGAAAAAAAAAATCCTGGAGAACAATTAAGTTAACAATTGGACAATTAGCCGGGCGTGGTGGCGCACGCCTTTAATCCCAGCACTCGGGAGGCAGAGGCAGGCGGATCTCTAAGTTCGAGGCCAGCCTGGTGTACAAAGTGAGTCCAGGACAGCCAGAGCTGTTACACAGAGAAACCCTGTCTCGAAAAATCAAAAAAAAAAAAAACAATTGGACAAATATGTGTGGGGAAAAAAAAGGAAAAAAGCAATCAGATATAGAGAGTCCCAACTTCATAGAATTCCCCCAAAGCAAGGCTTACGTTCCTTCAGTATCAGCTGGAGCGATGGCTCTCAACCTTCTAATGCTGCATCCTTTCATACAGCCCCTCATGTTGTGGTGACCCTCAAGCATAAAGTTATTTTCATTGCTACTTCTTAACTATAATTTTGCTACTGTTATGAATCATGGTGTAAATATCTGTGCTTTCTGATGGTCTTAGGCGATCCCCATGAAAGGGTTGTTCCAACTCCCAAAGGAGTGGCAACAGGCAGGTTGAGGACTCCAATCTAGACACAATGGGTCACACACAACTCCTGAGTAAACCGCACGCTTCCATGTGCAATGCCCAGTCTTCCTCCTCTAGCTTCACGAAGCACAAAAGGTAGCAGGGGCTTGAGTTAGGATTTGAGAGCTCACTATAGGAAGCTAACCCTCACATACAGCCAGTGTCTTATGGGAAGATGCTTTCAGCTCATAAATACACTGAAAACAAATTATGGAAACAAACAAGCCTGTTAGCCAATGGTGTTCCGGTTTAAATGAGGAATGCCCACCGTAGGCTCATGTATTTGGACATTTGGTGTCTGGTTGGTGGTACTGTTTGGGGAGCTTATGGGAACATTTCGCCAGCTGGAGGATGTACATCACCCCTCCTAGCCCTGTGAGAGCTTGGAGCTTTGCCCCACTCCCAGAGTTTGATCTCTCTCACTAAGCGTTTATGGTTAAGATGTGACCTCTCCCCCTGGAACTGTAAGCCCAAATACACTCTTAAGTTGCCTTCGGTCATGGAATTGTATCACAGCCATAGAAAAGTGACGAATTTAAAGGACCTGCTTACATACGGCACTGGCACCGTATAGGAAGCAAGGTGGCTCAGTGGGTGAGGGGGTTTGCTGCCAAGCCTGACAATTAGTATTTAATCCTCAGGACCTGCATTGCAGAAGGAGAGGACTGAAGCCTACAAGTTATCCTCTGCCCTCCATGTGTGCACATGCACAGGCCTATCTAACCACCCCCATACATATATGTGTAATTAAAAATGGTGGGAAAACAGGGAAAGAGACACACACACAATGTTTGTGCATATTGCTTTCTCAGAAGACCCAAGTTCTATTTCTGGCACCCGTGTCAAACAGCTCACAGTCTCCTATAATTTTATCTCCAAGGAGATCTGACATCTTTGACATTCAGGGGCATCTGAGTTCATGTGCACATACCTACACACACACACACACACACACACACACACACAAATTTAAATTTTTGTTTGTTTTTGTTTTTTTGAGACAGGATTTCTCTGTCCTGAAGCTCCCTCTGTAGACCAGGCTGGCCTCGAACTCACAGAGATTCATCTGCCTCTGCCTCTGCCTACTGAGTGCTACGCTTATTTAAAGGTATTCACCACCAGTGTCCAGCAGTTAAAAATAATTTTTAAATGGAAAACTATAAAGCATGAGTGAGGGTCTTCTTGTTTCTTTTGGCCTTCAGGGTCTCAAATCCCTCAGGGTGGCCTCGAACTTGTTTACAGCTGCAGACAACCTTAAACTCCCCATCCTCCTGACTTTACTTCCCAAGTGCTGAGATAATAGGCATGCAACATCATGCCCAGCTTGAACCACCAGTGTCCAAGCAGATAATAACATCCCAGGGACAAAGTGGGGGATAAATACGGTTCACAGCATATGAGATTATATTTGTACGTCCTAGCACCCAAAGAAATGCTCAAACCAAACCAACACTAAGGTACCACCCTTCACCTGGCAAAGCAAGCGGACCGCATGTGATGCTGGAGTAAATGCTCCGTCGAGCATCAAAATAAAAACCAGCACAGCTTGTCATGCACGCACCCGAACAACCTTCCAACTCAGCCTGTAGAGAGGCACAGGCAAGTTCAGCCACACACCCTAAGTAGTGGCATCACTGAGGAGTCAGTCCACATCTTCACTTGTACAGCATATGCCCTTTCCGCTGTGCAGTGAGTTTACAGTGGCTTGAGCTAAGGAAATGTCAGGAGGAAGGAAAGGGGACAAACAAAGCCACTTCCTGCAGAACGGCAATCGGCTGCCAGTATGACCACTAGCAAATGAAGATGACTTAAGGCCTAGCTTAAGTGTAATGTGTTTGTTCAATTACACGGAATTAGAAGGGATGAGTGTTCTATAAACGAAAGCAAGTGGAGACTCTTCCAAGCTAATTACAATGCGGAGAATTTTCATGTGCTTGTCAATTGATTGCCAAAATGGGTAGGGCCAGGTTATTACCTAATAAAGAAAGCATGGGTGTCACCATACTTTTGGCAGTGTACTGCTTAAGATGGAATAATGCTGAGATTTGCATGGCCCCTGTGCAGGGATGACTCCCAAATTTGCAGTGTTCCACAGTTCTAGATACAGTCTGTGCCAAGAGGCCTAAATTGTTCCTTGTTCAACGAGTAACTCTGGAAGAAATGTACCGTATGAAAAACTGTGGAATGGCAGGGCGATCCTTTCACCTAGGAATTAGGCTTACAGAAGCACTTATGTGCACGTTAATGGGTCTATTGTGTGTGACTTCATTTTGTACATAAAAGTTGTATTCACATTGCATAGGGGTTATTATGCTCCTTTTAGCATTTGCAATAGCAAAATAATGGCACTTCCTTAAATGTCGACCAGTACCTATATTTAATAAAGGATATTTATGTCACTTAACAGCCATCAAGCTTTGCGCTAGATGTTTGTGTGTTTAAGTGAACACTCACAAACACCACACCCCACATTCCAAGCCAGAGAAAGTCCAAGGTACACTAGTGAATGAAAAAAGCAGGCTGATATGGTATGTACCACGTTGAAAATTCAAAAGCAAATATGAATATTGAAAACATCAGCCTGGCATTGTGCAGCTTGCCTGTAATTTTACCGCTTGGTAGATAAAAGTCAGGAAGATAAGACACTTAAGACCAGACTTACTGTGGCTACATACCAAGTTCACGGCTAGCCTGGACTGCATAGAATCCTGTCTCTGAGAGAGAGCTGAGCTAGGTGTGGTGGTACACACCTTTAATTCCAACACTCAGGGAGCAGATCTCTGTGAATTGGGGAATAGCCTGGTCTACATAGAGTTCAGGCTACATAGAGAGACCCTGTCTCACAGGGGGGAAATGGGGGGCAGGGGAGAAGAGAAGGAAAGACAAAGGAAACAAACGATCAAGTGGGAATGGAGGCCTATCTCCTCTTTGTAGTGGCATCTGCATGCTGCAATGCAGTATTTTGTTTTGGGCTTTTTGTTGCTTGTTTGTTTCAAGACAGGGTTTCTCTGTGTAGCCCTGACTGTCCTGGACTTTGTAGACCAGGCTGGCCTCAGATCCACCTGCCTCTGCCTCCAGAGTGCTAGGAATAAGGCGTGCGCCATCACGTGAGTCTTGCAATTTTTTTTTGTTTCTAAGGAGTGGAACACTTGCATAACATACCTAATGATCTGCATACAAAAACAATTTTCATTTTCAGTTTACAATTTACTTTCAGTTGTTTACTACTTACAACAG
This sequence comes from Lophiomys imhausi, assembly GCA_907164525.1. NCBI lineage: Eukaryota > Metazoa > Chordata > Mammalia > Rodentia > Muridae > Lophiomys > Lophiomys imhausi. The sequence goes on along the minus strand of CAJQZJ010033456.1, from coordinate 2,799,339 downwards.
ATTCAAGCAAGGAGCTGGAACAGAGGATGTGAAATAAAGCCATGACATTTTTTTACTTTTTTTATTTTTTGTTTTTCAGGACAAGGTTTCTTTGTGTAGGCCTGGCTCCTAGAACTATCTGTGGACCAGGCTGGCCTCGAACTCACAGATCCACCTGCCTTTCCCTCTCAAGTGGTGGGACTAAACGTGTGTGCTGCTGCCGCCACACAGCTGAGCCATGAAAATTTCAAGGTACTCTTTCATGATACATTTTCTTCTCTAAAGACTTTAAAACATCAAAGAGAAGATGGAATTCTTTTTTTAAAAAATCTATGATCTCTTTTCTACAGTAAAGAAAAAATGTCTTTTTCTTTCTAGGACACACACAAACATGCACAGCAAATATGAATATAATGTTACTAAAATTTTTGTGGTCCAAAAAAAATTTTTTTGTTCTTTATTATCACCTGTACTTTCAGCCATTAGGCTTACGTAGAAAGATCACAGGTTCCAGTTGAGAACAGGCTACACCATAAGACTTTATCTCATTAAACAACAAGACGCCAGACCCATATCAATTCTAGTATTTAAAACATGAACTAACAGGAGTTCAATTGAGTATAAGGGTAACCTGACTCATAAGGCTTTGTGTCAAAATATAAATCAGGGGCTGGAGATGCTTCAATGATTATTATAGTGGCTGCTCTTCCAGAGAACCAAGGTTTGATTCCCAGCTTACAACCATAAGTAACTCTTGTCCCAGGGTGTCTGGGGCTCTCTTCTGGCCTGTGGGCACCATGCATGTACATGATACGCACAGATACACACAAGCAATATACTCATATACACAAAGACAGATAAACAAAAAGAAAGAAAATACTATGTAAAGTCCCATTAAAAATATAACATTAGGTATGTTATGCAAATACTCCACTACTTTAAAAAAAATTTACAAGGTGGGCATGGTGACACACGCCTTTAAAGCCAGCCCTTGGGGGTTAGAGGCAGGTGAATCTCTGTGAGTTCCAAGCCAGCCTGCAGGACAGCCAGGGCTCTGTTACACAAAGAAACCCTGTCTCAAAAAACAAAACAAGCCGGGCGGTGGTGGCGCACGCCTTTAATCCCAGCACTTGGGAGGCAGAGGCAGGCAGATCTTTGTGAGTTCGAGGACAGCCTGGTCTACAAAGCGAGTCCAGGACAGCCAGAGATATTCAGAGAAACCCTGTCTCAAAAAACCAAAAAAAAAACAAAAACAAAACAAAACAAAAGCATGCCAAAGAAAGTAATTAGATAAGAGATATTTGTTTATTATAGGGTGTATGTGTTAGTCAATTGTTCGAGACAAGGGCTCATACAGTCCAGGTGGGATTCAGCCTCCTGAGCCTCCTCCTGTCTTAACTGCTAAGTGCTGGGATTCTAGTCAATGCCATGCCTTGTGCAGGTTTCCTATGAAATGAAAAACATACACACTGCTTACTGAAGCAGTCCAGCCTCAGCAGCCTCATTTGTAAGTGCCAACAATGTTTTTCAATCCCATCCATCAACTGTTCCTGAGGTTAGTAGTAAGGACCCATCTTAAGTATGTTTACTTTGTGTGTGTGTCTGTGTGAGTGGGCGTGCATTGGCAAGGTCAGAGAACAATTTGCAAAACCTGGTTCTCTCCTTCCACCTTGTGGGGTTTGGGGACTGAACTCAGGCCAGTTTGAGGCTTGGTGACAGTCGCCTTTTCTAGCTGAGTATCTCCCAGGCCCTTTAAACCAATGCTGAAGTAATTACCCCTAGAGGCAGAAGGATCCACTGTATTCTGTGGCTTGTTTGTTTTCTTTCAATGACTAAGAACAAATAACATTTGATCACATATCACAACATAAACGGTAATCTTTTTTTTTCTTTTTTCTCTTTTGTTTTTTTGGGACAGGGTTTCTCTGTGTAGCTCTGGTGGTCCTGGAACTCACTCTGTAGACCAGGCTTGGCCTCACACTCTGAGATTTGCCTGCCTTTGCCTCCTAAATGCTGGGATTAAAATTCAAAAAGGTTTTTGTTTTTTAAATTTGTGTGTGTGTGTGTGTGTGTGTGTGTGTGTGTGTGTGTGTATACACAGCACACCTATGTACCTATGTGCAGGTCCCTACTAGGCCAAAAGAGGGTGTAAGATCCCAGTAAGCTAGAATTACAGGCAGTTGTAGGCCAGAGTATTGAGATGTGATTCAGGTCCTCTGAAAGAGCAGCAAGTGCTCTTAATCACTGGACTTTCTCTCCAGCTCCATCACTCAAAAAAAATTTTTTAGCCGGGCGGTGGTGGCGCACGCCTTTAATCCCAGCACTCGGGAGGCAGAGGCAGGCGGATCTCTGTGAGTTCTAGGCCAGCCTGGTCTACAAAGTGAGTCCAGGACAGCCAGAGCTACACAGAGAAACCCTGTCTCGAAAAAACCAAAAAAAAATTTTTTTTTTGCTGGGCGTGATGGTGCACACCTTTAATTCCAGCACTTGGGAGGCAGAGACAGGCAGATCTGTGTGAGTTCTAGGCTAGCCTGGTCTACAAAGTTGAGTCCAGGACATCCAGGGCTACACAGAGAAACCCTGTCTCAAGAAATAAAAAACAACAGTTTTTTTTTTTTAAGCTGGGTGGTGGTTGTGGTGCACTCCTTTAATCCCAGAACTTGGGAGGCAGAGGCAGGTGGATTCTATTGAGTTCAAGGCCAGCCTGGTCTACAGAGTGAGTCCAGGATAGCCAAGGATACACAGAGAAACCCTGTCTCGAAAAACCAAAAACCAAACAAAACCCAAACAACCTCACCTCTACCTCATTGACCCTCTTAAACCATACAATTCTCTATAGAGCAACATTCCAATCTAGAAATGATTTTCATCTAAATACTAACTATATCAAGGGACAAAAGAGTGGCTCAAAGATTCATGAGACACTGCAAAAATAAAGCCAGGAATGTAAGATCAGGAAAACATGTCTTTTTAAAACTTTTTTCAAAACAGGGTTTCTCTGTGTGACAGTACAGGCTGTCCTGGAACTCATCGTAGACCAGGCTGGCCTCAAACTCTGCCTCTGCCTCCAGAGTGCTGGGATTAAAGGTGTGTGCCACCACTCCCGGCCATAAGTCTTGTTGTTAATGATACATAATGTTCATATGGATTTCAGACTGGCATTTGTTGGACACACCCTGACTTCAGAAGTCATCTTTAGCCAGACATAATAGTAGCGTGCCAGCATTTGGGAAGATGAGGCAGGAGGATTCCAAGTTGGGAGGTCACCCAGTGATTACATAGCCCAACATTGTCAAAGAAACAAAAAGTGAAAACAAACAGCTGGGAAGGTGGGTAAAGATGCTGCCATGTCTGCCCACCTGAGTTCAGTCCCTGGGACCAACCCATGGAAGCAGGAAGAAGAGGCTTATCAAATCTGTCCTCTGACCTCCACACACACATATACACACATTAAATGATAAGTAAATGAAGAAGGAGGAGGAGGAACAGAGCTACAAACAGAAACCAAGGTCCTATAGACCCCCAGCACTGCACACAAGAGTGATCCCGGAACTTGGGAGATGGACCTAGGAGAACCAGAAGTTCATGTTCACCCTCTGTCCTCCACAAAGCAAGTTTGAGGCCAACCTGGGCTACATGAGACCCCATCTCAAAAACAAAACAAAACAAAAAACAAAAGAACAAACTGACTTAGATTTTACAAAATAACTTTCCCAGTACTGTTAGAGAGGAACCCTGTGTTGGGGAAAAGAAAAGTTAAAAACAAGAGAATAACTTTAAAAGTTGAGGTTGTTGGGAGGGTTGTGGCAACAGCGAATGCCTTTAATCCCAGGGCTTGAGAGGCAGAGGCAGGCGGATCTCTGTGAGTTCGAGGCCAGCCTGGTCTATGAGCACACAGAAACCCTGTCTTAAAAAAAAAAGAGTTGGTATTGTTATAACCCCACAGTACAGTTATTTTCTTCTCTAGTAATCAAACTATAAAGCTTTCGGTGATCAGACTCAAGGCAAAAATAAATCAGGGTCCTTCTAGCTCTTATGTGAAGCTGACATAAAGCAGCTGCTCAGCTCCCAGCAAAGGAATTGAAGGCTTCGGAGATCTTCCTTCTTCATGACCATAAAAAGCAACAGGCGGTGACATTTCCCTGCCCTTGAGTTTGCCAGGAGAGGAATTTGCAACTCCATTCAAGCAGGCTGGCTGACCTATCCTGCTCTTCCTTCCAAGTTCACACACAGGCACAAAACCTGCAGTATTCACTGCAGGATCCACAAGGGTTTGAGGAACATAGTAATTCACAGCCTTTTATCCTACAGTAGTCCAATTGTTTCCTGCCCTAGAATACACGGTGAGGGAAAGTTTGAAGGCTTAATGTGGCTTGAGCCAGGACCATTGGCTCTGCTTGAAATTAAGTCTATAAACAGTTATTATTGTCATCAGAAAGTCGACTGAAATCTGCGGCAAGTTATGTTTTTTTTTGAACAATAAGCTCAACCCAAAGGGTACTGCATCCCAAATTTTCTAAATCATTGCTATTATTGCCCCAAATTTCTGCCTTATCTCCTGGAGGACCCTCCTTGTCGACTATCTCCACGTCGGGATGTACTTAAATAAGATAAGGTTTTTAAAAAGGGCTCTGGAACCCAGCACTTGAGAATCTGAAGCAGGAGGGTGAAGAACTCCTACCCAGCAGGAGTGCCTGTCTCAAAACAGGCGTAGGGTCTACATTTGATTCCTTGGCACCACAAACAACAAGAACTACAACAAACTGCTTAACTCATTAACAAAATAAAATCATGGCAGAGGGACGAGATGGCTCAGTGGATAAGGGCGCTTGTCGTGCAAGCTTGGCAGCCTGAGTTCAATTCCTAGAGGAGACTGGGAGGAGAGAACAGATTCTGTTAGGTGGCTCTTCCCAGCACTTCTCACTCTGCCCCCTGCCCTAAACCTCTCCCTCCCAGGGGCTGGGTCTTCTCTTCCTTTCCCCACTGTCTGTTTCTTGTATGACCTCTGCCATTTTGGACACATGGTCTCTGGTTCCCTCGCCTGCCCTCTCCTTTCTTTTCTTCCTCTCTCACTCTCTCTCTCCACCTCCCACCATGGCCCAGGTCAGTCTGGAACATTCCAGATGCCTCTGGTTGTACTTCCTCATACCTACAATCAGCCTCCTCAACCCACACCCAGGAGCTCTCCTGACCTTATTTTTTTTTTTCATTCAGACTCCATAGAGTTGCCCTCTGACTCCCTTACTGAACGTGGGATTAGGGTACACCCCCACTCACAGTAATCACCTATATACACAACAGAATTTTTTGTTTCGTTTTGTTTTTGAGACAGGGTCTCACTGTGTAGCTCTTGATAGCAAAGAATCTACTTTATGGACCAGGTTAGCTCCAAATGAAAAGATCTTCAAACCTTGCCTCCCAAGTGTTGGTATGCAAAGTGTACACCACAATGCCAGACAATAAATAAAAGTTTAAAAGAAAAGACATGAAATGAAACCCACCCTCTCCTCCACTCAGAGAAGAAATTTCCTTTAAAGTTAAAATTTTTTTTTTTTTTTTTTTTTTTAGTTCTAGATTCAGAACACAAAACTGAGAGTGGGCATGAATGGGAGACCCTGAAATCCCAGAAACGGGAGGGCTGAGGCACAACCGCGAGCACTGAGCCCACTGAGATCTACCCACAGACACCTTGTCTCCCAAATTAAACAATTTTATTATATTTGTGTGTACATATACATGCCACAGACTACCTTTAAAGGCCAGAGGATAAACCATTGGAGCTAGTTCTTCTCTTCTAACTTGTGGATCCTTCAGACTGAACTCAACCCACCAGGCATGGGGGGGGGGGGGGGCCGCGGGCAAGTGCCTTTACCTAGTGAGGTTTTTGGTTTTGTTTGAGATAAGGTCTCATGTAGCCTATGCTGACGTAGAAACAGGAGCTGTGACTGAGGATGCCCTTGAACTTCTCATTCTGCCTCTGTGTGCTGTTATTGCAGGCCTATGCCACCACACTTGGTCTCAAGGATTGAACCCAGGGCTTTACGAATATTAGAGAAATACTCTATATCCATTCAGCTACATCCTAGGTCCCTACCCCAACTTTTCCTGGACTGCCGCTCATTCAAGGTTCCCAAGGGCCTGCTCCCCCTTGACCAAGCTGTTTCTCTCAAGGGTCACCATTCTTCCAAGATGCACCGTTCAGTCCACTCCCCTGCAGCCCACTGCTTCTGGTCCCCTGAATGGCCCCTGTCACTTGTTCTGTCTGTCATGTTTGAGCCGTTAGTATGTAGCACTAATGCACAGTTCCGGGCAAAGGACAGTTTCGTCCACAGACTATGGGTACCATGGCCATCTGTAATTCTACTGGGAACTCAAGTTGAGTCCCCAGCAGAGCCTAACATTGTCAGAAAGGATCCCTAGCTCATTTTAGTTATTTCTGTGTTTTTGTACAAGGTCTCCTGTAGCCCAGGAAAGGTTTTTACTCTATTCATCTCCAATTCTTTTTCTTTTTTTTTTTTTTTTTTTTTTTTTTTTTGAGACAGGGTTTCTCTGTGTAGCCCTGGCTGTCCTGGACTCACTTTGTAGACCAGGCTGGCCTCGAACTCACAGAGATCCGCCTGGTTCTACCTCCAGAGTGCTGGGATTAAAGGCGTGCGCCACCATGCACGGCTCCAATTCTTTCAAAGCACCAATTCTCCCTTTTTTTTTTAATTTATTTATTTATTATATATATATATATACAGTATTCAGCCTCTGTATATGCCTATACTCTAGAAGAGGGCATCAGATCTCATTATAGATGGTTGTAAGCCACTATGTGGTTTCTGGGAATTGAACTCAGACCCTATGGAAGAACAGCCAGTGTTCTTAGCCTCTGAGCCATCTCTCCAGGCCCTCCTTTACTTTTCTTAAATTAAGATTTTCTTTCCTTTTTTTAAACATTCCAATCCCTATCCCCCTCCCTTCCCTCTTCCCAATCCCGCCCTCTCTCCCAGCCCACCCCACTCCCACACCCAGCCCACCCCACTCCCACACCCAGCACCAACCCTACACCAAGTTCCATCAAGACTAAGTGCCAGGACAGCCAGGGATACACAGAGAAACCTTGTCTCAAAAAACAAAAAACAAAACAAAAGACTAAGTGCCTCCTCCCCTCCATCGAAGCAAGACAAGGCAGCTTGGCCAGGAATATGAGCTCCGGAGGGAGGCAACATCTTCCAAGTCCGGGATTGACCCCATTCTGATTGTTAGGGGATCCACTTGAAGACCAAGCAGCCCATCAGCTTCATATGTGTAATGAGCCTAGGGCCAGTCCCTGCAAGCTCTTCGCATGGTGGTTCAGTCTCTTTAAACCCCCTTGTGTCCAAGTTGCTTGGCTATGTGGGTCTTTTTGTGGAGTTCTTGATCCCTCCTGATTCCACAAACCCTCCCCCAACCCCTTCCTCAAGACTCCCCTGTCTTTGCCTCATTATCTGGCTCTCCCTTTCTGGCTCCTCTTCTTTCCCTGTCCTCTCCTCTTGCCTATTACTTTTATTACTTTATTTTAATATACGTGTGTGTGTGTGTGTGTGTGTGTGTGTGCATCTATCAGAATACATGCCACCTCTGTGTGGGTTCCCAAAGAGGCCAGAAGAAGGGATCATTAGATTTCTTGGTGCTGGAGTTGATAAACAGTTCTGAGCCTCCAATGTGGGTACTAAGAACCAAACTCAGGTGCTCTGGAAGAGCAGGAAGTGCTTTTAGGCACTGAACCAACATCTCTCTAGCTCCTGCCAATCAGTCTTTTTTTTTGTTTTGTTTTGTTTTTTTGAGACAGTGTTTCTCTGTGTAGCCCTGGCTGTCCTGGACTCAATTTGTAGACCAGGCTGGCCTCGAACTCGCAAAGATCCGCCTGCCTCTGCCTCCCAAGTGCTGGGATTAAAGGCGTGCGCCACCACTGCCCGGCTAAAGGGAACAATTTTTTTTTTTTGGTTTTTTGAGACAGGGTTTCTCTGTGTAGCCCTGGCTGTCCTGGACTCCCTTTGTAGACCAAGCTGGCCTCGAACTCACAGAGATCCACCTGCCTCTGCCTCCCAAGTGCTGGGATTAAAGGCGTGCGCCACTACGCCCGGCTCTGCCTATCAGTCTTTAAAATAAAATCTTTTTCAGGATCATGCAGTGACTAAAAAAAAAAAAAAAAAGAAAAGTATCAATCCCACATATGACTTTTCTTGGAGACACAAGCTTTAACAATGAATCTGGAGCTTTGAATCCATCTCTCCAGAGGCTGAGAAGTTCATCCTGCCACCTAATTTGCTTAAGACTGAAGCATTAGCCGGGCGTGGTGGCGCACGCCTTTAATCCCAGCACTTGGGAGGCAGAGGCAGGAGGATCTCTGTGAGTTCGAGGCCAGCCTGGTCTACAAAGTGAGTCCAGGACAGCCAGGGCTGTTACACAGAGAAACCCTGTCTCGAAAAAAACCAAAAAAAAAAAAAAAAAAAAAAGACTGAAGCATTCTGGGAAAGGAATCAGCTGACTTCCAGAGCTTGGCAGAGACTGCCTGAGAAGCTTTCTCTGGCCAATGTAATACTTTCAACCATGACCTACTTCCCTGAATACTGAAGCATTCTTTTCATTCCTCATGTCTTGAGGGACTTGACTTGAAATCTGTCACTGTTACAAGTCTAGATGCCACTGCTGGGTCTCAGTCTGTCATCACAAAATCTCCATACAGAACAACAATTAAAAAAAAAAATCTATCCATTCGAAAGATCTCAGTACTAAAAAAATAAAAATACTGGTTTTCATATCCATCAAAGCAAGCAAAACAAATTCTTTCAAATAAATTTTAGCCCTTGAGGTGTTTCAATAAATGGTGTGTGTGTGTGTGTGTTAAAAAAAGAATCAATCAACCTGGGTTTTATTCCCATTACAGTCCTGCATTTTTTGCTTCACTTTTATACACCATCTTATGCCAAGACTGGGAGAAGTTGTGATAATAAGGAACGGATTTCACAAAACTTGCTACTGCTCCAGTGGGTTATTTTGTACAGAATAGAGCAGGGAGATTACAAATTTCCATTTAAATATCCACAGTTACAGTACAGAAGTTGGAGCTCACTTCTAAATACTGATTTGCTTGTACATTTCTGAAGCAATTAAAAAACTCACCATAAACCAGGCAGTGGTGGTGCATGCCTTTAATCCCAGCACTTGGGAGGCAGAGGCAGGCATAGTTTGAGGCCAACCTGGTCTACAAAGCCAGTCCAGGACAGCCAGGGCTACACAGAGAAACCGTGTCTGGAAAAAAAATCAAAACAAAAACAAAAGCAAACAAACAAAAAACAACACAAAAACTCATCAAAAGTGGATGATTATAATCCAGTGAGGAGATGGTACCCATATATATACTCCCTTCACTTGGGAGACCGCAGCAGGAGAATTGCCTTGAGCTCAAGGCCTGCCTCAGCTTTACAATGAGACTTTGCTTCAAAAACTTGAAACCAACAAAAAGTGGTCAGTTAGTAATCTAGAGACCAATCCTATTCTATCTCACCAATCATTTACACTGATAAATTCAGAGTAGATATAGCACAGTGTTAGCTTTCTACAGAACTTAGTAGCTCACAACCCAATGAAGAATAATCCCAAACAGCAGGTTCTAAAGAGTTCTCCAAGAAGTCTGCTAAGACTTAGTTTAAATGATCACTAAGAACCATTCGTATAAAATCTAACAATCATTAAAGTTAAGGTTGATGATACATACCTATAAACCCTGGAATCAGGAAGCTAAGGCATGGAGATAGAGAGTCTATCCAAAACAATAATTAATAAAGCCAGGAATGGTGGTGCACGCCTCTAATCCCCGCACTTGGGAGGCAGAGGCAGGCAGATCTCGGTGCTCAAGGCCAGCCTGGTCTACATGATGAGTTCCAGGACAGCCAGAGTACATAGTAAGACCTATCTAGAAAGAAAGGAACGAATGAAGTAGAAGGAAGAAAGGAAAACCAAAAATAAAATGAATAAATTTTATAAATGAAAAGTTAAGAACCACAAGACAAACAACACTACTGCTTATTACAACGCAACAACATATATTTCATGAAGAAAACTGAAGCATCTACTTGCGGGTGTGCAAGTAAGTGTGTGCTCATGTATGTGCATGAATGTGTGCAGGCGCAAACGTGTGTATGGAGGCCAGGTCTTCCTCGACTGTTCATCTTTTTTAAAAAGTTATTACACATTTATTGTGTGTGTGTGTGTGTTTGTGCGCCCGTGGACATACACACACACATACACCCATGGCATGGCACATGTGGAGGTCAAAGAACAACTTGAAAAAGTTTGCTCCTTCCTTTCTACCATGTGGGTTTGGGGAATCAAACTCAGGCCAGACTTGGGAGCAAATGTCTTAACACCTCAAGCAATCTTGCTGCCCTAACTTATATATCTATTGTTGTTATTTGTTTGTTGAGATGGGGTCTCACTATGTAGCCCTAGCTGGCCTACAACTCGCTATGTAGACCAGGCTGGCCTTAATTTAAACTCACAGAGACCTCTGCTTCTGATGGGATTAAAGGCGTGTACCACCATGCCCAGCTCCAACTTAATTTTTGAAGTCAGAATCTTTCATGGAACCTAGAGTTCACCAATTTAGTTATACAGGCTAGCCAGCAAGACCAAAGGATTATGGGTACACACACAAGGCTTTTTCGCATGGATGAGATCATAGTGCTTGTATGGTAAGCACATTACTACTGAGCCATCTCCCCCACCATCCTCTTTTGTCTTCCCTCCCCTTCCTTAGGAGACAGGCTTACTATGTAGCCCATCCTAATTTTGAACTTTCTCTCCTCCTGCCTCTGCCCTACTGGGATTACACGTGTGTGCTATCATGTGTGGCTTAAAGTACTTTAAGTAAGGATTGCCAGTATCAAGGAGGGTTTAGGCAGTATGATGGCACACACCTCTAATGGTAATATTTGAGAGGTTGAAGCAGGAAGATTGCCATATGGTCAACCTGGGCTACACAGTAGTTTCAGGATAGCTTGCTCTACAGAATGAAACTGCTTTAAATAAAAAAAGTACTTGCCAACCAAGCCTTAGTTAGGTCTCTCTGGAACTTACATTAAAAAAAAAAAAATCAGCCGGGCAGTGGTGGCGCACGCCTTTAATCCCAGCACTTGGGAGGCAGAGTCAGGCGGATCTTTGCGAATTCGAGGCCAGCCTGGTCTACAAATTGAGTCCAGGACAGCCAGGGCTACACAGAGAAACCCTGTCTCGAAAAACAAAAAAAAAATCTTAATTATGTCTGTGACCTCAACACTCCCTGTAAGATGGGAGGTAGAGACAGGAGAGGAGAATTGCTTGGAAGCTCCTCGGCCACCTAGAGTACAGCCCAACAGAAACAAGATGCATACTTTCTCAAACAAGGTGCAAGGAGAAAACCGGCCACTTAAAGTTGGTTCTCTGAGCACCCAGAAACCATAGCACACACAAACACCACCCTTCGCTCTTTCACACACACAATAAATAATAATAATAATGACTTTTTAAAAAGAATGATTAGCTGAGTGCTGTGGCAACCTGAACACAGAGCCTGCACTGGATCCACCTGATCGATGAGCAACCATACACTCAGACACACAAACTAAGAGAGCAAACCATCAGCCAACTGCCCTGTCCTCAGCACGAGCCAAAGAACCGACACTGAACGTGGACATTTCCCTGTAGTGACAAAATTTTTGGAATTTTGGTCTCTTTAAAAACAGAAATATATAGCCGGGCATGGCGGTGCACGCCTTTAATCCCAGCACTAGGGAGGCAGAGGCAGGTGGATCTCTGTGAGTTGGAAGTTAGCCTAGTCTACAAAGTGAGTCCAGGACAGCCAGGGAGACACAGAGGAACCCTGTCTCGAAAATCCAAAAAAAAAAATAAGATAAAATAAAATAAAAACAGAAATATCGGGCTGGAGAAATGGCTCAGTGGTTAAGAGCACTGGCTGCTCTTCCAGAGGTCCTGAGTTCAACTCCCAGCAACCACATGGTGGCTCACAACCATCTATAATGGGATCTGGTGCCCTCTTCTGGAATGCAGGTGTACATGCAGATAGAACACTCATATCCATAAAAATAGATAAATAAATCTTTAAAGTGCGGGGCGGTGGTGGCGCACGCCTTTAATCCCAGCACTTGGGAGGCAGAGGCAGGCGGATCTTTGCGAGTTCGAGGCCAGCCTGATCTACAAAGTGAGTCCAGGACAGCCAGGGCTACACAAAGAAACCCTGTCTCGAAAAACCAAAAAATAAATAAATAAATCTTTAAAAATAACAGAAATACCATAATACGTTTTCATTTTAATCCAAGTTGTGGGGTTGTGTGTGGGGCTCTGCCTCAAACCGTCTCCAGCAGCTGACCATGATTTGCCTCGTGCTCTAGCAGGGGTACGGTTTTGCCAGCTGCATAGTCTGTGACTGTGTGACATGAGGAATTCTGGGAATTTTTCAAAGGGTATATAAATGCTAGAACTCCAATAGGTAGGGAGGGGGGTGCGGTTTGTGAGTAGTCATGCTCAAAAAAGAAACAAGAAAGTAGATTGAAGGATCTCTCTTTCTCCCTTTCTCTTCTATCTAGTGATAGGGTGTAAAACCAAGGGGTGGGGGAGGGTAGGAATAAAGGGTGGGGAAAAAGAAGAACCCACAAACTAGCAAAGACTGGCAACATTAGAAAATCCTCTTTGAGTCGTCCCTAAGACAAACAGAAGGGGTTGGGTCAACCCTCAGGGACCTTCATTTCCAGGTGGAGAAGACTCGCTGAGGTTAAGTGCTTCGGGCAGCTGTCCAACCCACTGCCTTTAGTTTCCTACTTCCGTGCTCTTTTCCTCCCCCTATATCTCTTGTTGGCCAACATCTTCAGGTTCCACAGCATCATCCCCTCCTATTGATGATCTTTGTGGCCCACCATGCCTAGTCTGTGCTCTCAGGAAAACCACTATTAGAGATGTATTAGCTGGGCATAAGACGTCTCGGCCATTAGCTGGTTTGCTGAAGCCTCCATTTATGTACATTTGTGACAGGTACTGGCTGCATAGCCTCAGCTGCCCTCAAACTCAAATCCTCCTGCCTCGGCCTCTTGAGGGCTTACCCTCCTGGAAACCCCTGAGTCCCAAATTATTACTATCAAGTGACGTCCTACCTTCACTTCTGTTGCTGTGACAAAGCACACTGACAAAAAGGAACTGAGCGGAGAATGGGTTATATGAGCTCACTCAGCTCCAGGTTCCAGTCTGTCACTGAGGAGAACTCAAGGACAGGGAAGCTTGAAGTAGCCACATCCACAGCCAAGAGTTTTGAGAAATGAGCACACGCATGCTTACAGGTCAGCCCCCTCTATTCTTAGAGTTCAGAGCTTCAAATCGGGGAATGCCATCACTCACCTTCAGCATGGGTCTATCAATGAGGACGATCTCCCAGACATAAGCCAACCTGGTCTAGATACTCACGGACACTTTCCTGCTTCTTTTAGGTTGTATGGAGTTAACACTGTAAAATGCCTCCCTTCAGACAGGTGGTGGTAGCTGTGCACGCCTTAGATCCCAGCACTAGGGAGGCAGAAGTAGGTGAATCTCTTGTGAGTCTGAGGCCAGCCTGGTCTACATAGTGAGTTCCAGGATAGTCAGAGCTACACAGAGAAAACAAACGAACATCTGTCTCCCTCCTAAGGACTCTTAAGCATCTCTCCCTTCTAAGGATCCTTTAGGTGAAGATAGGCGTGCTACACATGGTCCCAGATGCATTCGAGGCTGAGCCAGAAGCATTACTTGAACCGGGGAGTTCAAGGAACACCCTGGAAAACACAAGGAACATTCTCTTTTGTTTTGAGAGAGGGTCTCACCTAACTTAGTTTGTTACCTAATCTGACTCACAAATCATTCTCCTTTGTCTGCCTTGTTCAGTTGCTGGGATTACAGGCAGGTACCCTAACTGAAATTTTTGTTTGTAGGGTTGGTTGCTTTTTGTTGTCTTCACTTTTAGGTCTTTATTATTAACGGGGAAGGGTATAAGTGTATACGTGTTGTGTTTGCGTTAAGTCTGGGTACACACACATACCATGGCGCATGGATGGAAGTCAGAGAACAACTTTTACAAGTCTTTTCTCTCCTGTCGTGGGTTCTGTGGAACAAATTTAAGTCATCCAGCCTGGGGTGTCACGTGCCTTTACCTGCCCAGCCATTTTGCTGCTCCCCCCAGTTGTTCCCATCTGCCCTGTGCCAAGCCTGTATCCTGCTCAAATTTCACTGACTGGGCAGATAACTGGACCAACAGCATCCTTAGAAAATGGAAAATGTTTGCTGCCAGTCTCTCTCTGCAGCCTCACTTCCCACCTGTCTCCAGCTCACGAGGCCCCCTAGAAGATCTTCCCAGTTTCCTCGTTTAATGGGAGCTGGGGGGCAGGGGAGAATCTTCTGCGTCTCTGCTTTGTTCAGTTATCAGAAAGCTTTCAGTTCATTTTAAAAGCTCTCCTCTGTTGGGGCAGCTCTTAAGCAACTGAGTGAAACATGACGTATCTTCCCTTTTCCATTATCCCCTTAAAAACACCCATCTCCTTAACATGCCTTGTCTGATCTGGCTTCCCTACTAATGGCCTTTTCTGTGTCTAGAATACTTTTCCAAAATATTCCTTGCTTTTCAAAGTAGTTATTTAGAAATGTCTCTGCGTGGATATGGGCAGTTGATGGCTGTTCCCTCTTTCACACTTACCTAAATCTGTCATTGAACACTGCACCTGAAGAGGCCTTTGAGCCCCACCTTGATGGCAATGCTTTCTTCCCACTTGCTCACAGTATTTAAACTTTTGAACACTACATGAGATCCAACCCAGGGCCTGGTACATGGCTAGGCAAACACTGTCATCTCCAAGCTCAGAAAAATCTTGACACAATTTCCCTTTCGCTTAGAAATGGGGTCCCTTCTATGTAGCCCAAACTGGCCCCAGTCTCTCCATCTTTCTAGAGCAGCCCCCCAAGTGCTGAGCCTAAAGGGGTGTGCAGCATTGCATGCCTCATATTACATAATGTTATCATATGATAAGAAAACAATTGAAGTTTAGAAAATAATCCCCACTGTCTACTTTTTTTTTTTTTTTTTAAGGTTTTTCGAGACAGTTTCTCTGTGTAACAGCCCTGGCTATCCTGGAACTCACTCTGTACATCAGGCTGTCCTTGAACTCAGAGATCCACCTGCCTCTGTCTCCTGAGTGCTGGGATTAAAGGGATGCGCCACCAAACCCAGCCATTACAGACAGCTGTGAACTGCCATGTGGATGCTGGGATTTATACCAGGGTCCTTTGGAAGAACAGCCACTGCTCTTAACTGCTGAGCCATCTCTCCAGCCCCCCAAAAAGTATTTTAAACCATAGGTTTGGTGCTATAATTGACCAGATGTTTTTAATTTATTGTACAAAATACCAAGGGAAATTGTGTAAAAATTATCTTTTAAAAATTGAAACAGATAAGCCGGGCGGTGGTGGCGCACGCCTTTAATCCCAGCACTTGGGAGGCAGAGGCAGGTGGATCTTTGTGAGTTCGAGGCCAGCCTGGTCTACAAAGTGAGTCCAGGACAGCCAAGGATACACAGAGAAACCCTGTCTCGAAAAACCAAAAAAAAAAAAAAAAAAAAAAAAATTGAAACAGATACATGCATGTGTAGAAAAAGATTCAACACGAGAGGCTGTGTGACCCAAGGCACTAGGGTAAGAGGAAACATATGGACAGTAAAATCAGATTTCTCCTTAGGCATAAAAATAAACCTTTCTTGTGAATTAATATCTAAGTAGTATCGGGGTGGGGAAGAGAGGGAGGGGTGCTGAACACCTTTAATCCCAGCCCTCAGGAGGCAGAGGCAGGTGGATCTCTGTGAGTTCGAGACCAGCCTGGTCTATGGATCAATCAAATTCCAGGACAGCCAGGGCTGCACAGAGAAACCCTGTCTTGAAATCTTGAAAACAAACAAAAGAAGAAAGAAAAGAAGGAAGGAAGGAAAGAGAGAGAGAAAGAGAGAAACCATGTAAATGGAATGGTTAGAGCCTTTGCTTCCCTGTGTGAGGCAGGAGGCATGGAGTTCAATCTGTAGTACACACACACAGGTCTTGGGAGGTTGAGGCAAACTCAAGACCAGCAAATCCTTGCCTCAAAATAAAATAAAAAAAAATAGGTCCCTGGACTTTGTGCATGATAGGCAGGCTTCTTCTACCTCTGAACCTCCACCAGGCAGAGTCTGGACATATAACACCTGGCATGGCTTCTGTGGACCAGCCTCCAGCCAACACTTGTGCAGAGCACACTATGTAGGTAGAAATTTTCCTTTACTTTCTTCTCCAGATGCGTGAGAGGGAATAAATGCCTTTATCATCTGACACCCTCCCTTCCACCCATGCCAGCTCCAACCTGAGTCTGAGTTGTCACACTAGGGGGAGAAGGGGCTTGGTTGTCAGCTCCTCTCCTATTAGAGGCCGCAGTGCCCGTGCAGAGCAACAGAAGACACGATGGCTTTTCAAGAATCCAGACGCTGGTGCTGGGATTCTAGGCTATGGCGAGACTCGGTCTCAGATACACACACACTCACCCCTCACATCATGGTAATGCACACCTACTATCCAAGTACTTGGGAGGTAGAGAAGGAAGGCTCAGGGGACGGAGGACAGACTTGATTGGATACATAGTGATTTCAAAGACAATCTCTGGTATTTGAGATAAAGTCTGGTCTCCAAAACAAAAATAAAAGTGCCACTGAATAAAAGAGAAGAGTAATAATCACAAGCCCAACGTCCCAACCTCACATCCACCAGCAGGAAAAAGATTCAAACAGTGAATCAAATAATTACGATCATGTATTTTTCAAGAAGTCTGGCTGGCATGACCACATCTCAGGCTAAAATAAAAAGAATTAAAAAGTCAGGTTGGCCAAGCGTGGTGGTGCACACCTTTAATCCCAGCACTGGGAGGCAGAGACAGGTGGATCTTTGTGAGTTCGAGGCCAGCCTGGTCTACAGATTGAATTCCAGGACACAGGCAGGGCTACACAGAGAAACCCTTTCTCAAAACAACCTTTAAAAAAAGGGGGGAGGTGGCTGGAGAGTTGGCTCAGTGGTTAAGAGCACTGGCTGTTCTTCCAAAGGACCCAGGTTCAAATCCCAGCACCATATGGCAGTTCACAGCTGTCTGTAATGGCCGGGCATGGTCACACACACCTATAATCTGAGCACGCGAGAAGCAGAGGCAGGTGAATCTCTGTGAGTTCAAGGCCAACCTGGTCTACAAAGTAAGTCCAGGACAACCAAGGATACAGAGAAACCCTGTCTTGAAAAAAACCAAACCAAAAATAAAAACAAACAAAACAGAAACAAAAAACCCAGGCATGCTTGTGGTGTACATACCATAGCTTCAGGCAAACATATGAAATAAAGATAAATGCCTTTTTTTTTTTTTTTTAACTAATGCTATAGTATTTCAGCAAGATAAGATATTGAATGCAAGGTGGGTGTGGTGGCACACACCTTTAATCAGGAGGCAGAGGCAGGCAGATCTCTGTGAGTTCAAGGCCAGCCTTGTCTACAGAGTGAGTCCAGGACAGTCAGGGATACGCAGAGAAACCCTGTCTCGAAAAACCAAAAAAAAAAAAAAAAGATATTGAACACAGGCACCTGCTGCTACACAGTGGAAATGGAGAAGCAATTCAGGCCTTCACAGACTTGCAATGGTGCTGTACACACATGTGCAAACAGAGACACTCAATATATAGTTTATCCTTCTCCTGGCTCTTTGCTTACCTTAGTACTGAAGCATTTTTAAGTGTTTAGGTTCAGAGAACTAAGAACCAGGTTCAAGCATTTCAACAGATGCAGGTATTGACTATTTTCTCAAAATGCTGAATGCCGTAAACTCCATCCCTCGCTTCCCAAAGCACAGCCCATACAGGTCAAGGATGAGCTCAAATCTCCTATGGTCCTTTTCTCGCACAGGTGTTCTCTCCCCTAAACCCTGAAAATTATATATATATGCCTGGCTCCTGAATATATTTGAAACCGTGCAGAAGACAAGGAAAACAGGGAGTTTCACAGTGCTGAAAACAAAACATCTGTGTGCATCTGTGATGAGTGGGTGAGAGTAAAACCGAAGGCTTCGCACCTGCTAAGAATCCCCCAGAGGGCTGGGCATGGTGGTGGCACACACATTTAATCCCAGCACTCAGGAGGCAGAGGCAGGTGGATCTCTGTGAGTTCAAGGCCAGCCTGGTCTACATACAGAGTGAGTTCCAGGACAGCCAGTGCTATTACACAGAAAAACCCTGTCTCAAACAAACAAACAACAACAACAAAAAGAATTGTCTCTAGGCCTCAGCTACCATCCCAGACCCCAACACAAAACATACTATTTCCTTTGTGTGGATTGTCCGAAAATTCACAGGAAGCTAAGGGTTTCAATGCGGCTCCTCTCTTGGCCCAAAGGAGGGGGCAAGGTAGAGTGACTGTTGCTAAAAGTTCCAGGCCACCAAGCTGGAACCAAATTGTTTGTCTGCTCTCTCAGATATCAAAAGATAGAAAAGAGTTAGGTAATGGCCCAGGCTAGCTATCTGTGATGGTACATGCGTGTACTCATCCCACACTCAAAGGTTGAGGCCAGAAGATTGCCTGTTTTGAGCCTGGGTTACCTTGAGACGCTGCCTAAAAAATAAGTTAATACAAGTTTTGGTTACATAAACGAGTCCCCTCTGCATTAATCTTTGCAGGATAAGTAGCTTCTGGTTCTGTCTCTGGTTTCCTCCAAAGCCAACCTCAAGTCAGCTCTTCTGGACAATTATTCCATTTTATAAGAGGTTCCCAATTCTAGAAGCACATGTAGAGGCCCATTAAGGCAGAGTATAGTCCTGCATGCCTATACCCCTACTACTGGAGCTGAGGCAAGAGAGCCAAGCCACTTCAATCCTGAGAATGGAGACCAGCCTAGGGCAAGAGTGAGAGCCCTGTCTCACATACACAGAAAGGTTGATTGAGTTCTTAAACTAAATACATTTGTATATTTAAAAATGTGTGTGTGTGTGTGTGTGTGTGTGTGTGTGTGTGTACATGTGCCCATTCGTGGCTATTTGCATGCCAGAGAGGACAACAGGTGACCAGCTTCACTTTCTGCCTTATTCCCTTGAGACAGGGTCTGGGCTCTCTCTCAGTCACACACACACACACTCACACACACACACACACACAGCCTGGAGCTCTCGGTTGTCAGCTAGACTAATTGCGCGCAGCAGTGAGTGACCTGGCACTGGGATTACAGGCACAGGCCGCAACACCCAGCTTTTAATGTGGGTGCTGGAGACCCAAACACAGGTCCTCAATTCTCTTATGGCCCAGGCTGACCTCAAACTATGTGACCATATAATTTCATCTTCTGACAATCCTAAATGACTCAAACCCTCACACCTCTGTCTCTGTGTGGTTTCGGTTTTTTTGTTTGTTTTTTAGCTTTGAGGCAGACCTCAGTTAAGTAGCCTTGGCTGGTCTTGAACTTGCTATCCTTCTGCCTCAGCCTCTCAAGTGCTGGCATGAAAAAGGTACACCACCTTGCTGGATTTGATCCAACAATCTGCTGAAATATAGGAAACTACACGGGTAAAACACCACTTTACTCAAGAGTATAAGAAGATTGTATCAGAAGCTCAAGGAATGCATCCTCTTTATAGTGAGTTTGGGCCAGTCTGCACAAGATGACACACACACATATGTACGCACATATGTACACACAAAAAAAGTTCATGTCATTAATAATGATGATTCCTTCAATTACTTTGGGTTCTAGACCATTCAGAGTAAAACAAATGACTTGGTTAAAAGCCAGTTTTATTTTTCTACTTCCATTCCTCAGGGAGGCATACTAGCTGAGGCCAGTCAATTATGGGATGGAATAATGGTACCTCCAATATCTTTTTTAATACAGACACACCCTTTAGAAGGGGCATGGTGGTCTACGCCTTTAATCCTAGCACTCGTGAGGCAGAGCAGAGGGATCTCTGTGAGTTCAAGGCCAGCCTGTCTACAGAGAGAGTGGAGGACAACCAGGGCTACACAGAGAAACCCTGTCTCAAAAAAAAAAGCTTAAAAAAACAAAACAAAACAAAAACAGATACAACCTTTAAAACACCAATCAAGAGGCTGGAGAAATGTCTCAACAACAAAGATCACTCTTTGCTCTTGCAGAAGACCTGGGTTCAGTTCCCAACACCCATATGGTGACTCACACCCATTTGTAACTCCAGTGCCCAGGGATTTGATGCCTTCTTCTGACATTTGGGGCCACCAGACATGAATATGGTATATGTATGCATACATAGGGGCAAGACAATTGCCCATATGTACATTAGAATAAATTAAACAAACAATGGGTTCTTCAACTCTGCACATTATTTATATTTTGGTGACTTATAACTCCTAGCAGTCAGATAGAACCACAGCCTGAAAGACTTGACAAGGGTCTCCACCTCCCCACCTTCTGCGGACACTAGCCCCATTCCATTTTCAGCTTTGGAATCACCGATCAATAGAAAAAATAGAAGGGAGCCGGGCAGTGGTGGCGCACGCCTTTAATCCCAGCACTTGGGAGGCAGAGGCAGGCGGATCTTTGCAAGTTCGAGGCCAGCCTGGTCTACAAATTGAGTCCAGGACAGCCAGGGCTACACAGAGAAACCCTGTCTCGAAAAACCAAAAAAAAAAAAAAAGAAAATATAGAAGGGTTAATTCAGGGCTGCCAAAATGGCACAGCATGGAAGGTGTGTGGCCAAACCAGGTGACCTAAGTTCAGTCCTTGGAACACACATGGTAAGAGAAGACAAATCAGTTCAATGACCACTGGTTGGCCTCCAACCTCCACATACGCATATACAAAGGCACACACAAACAAAAATATGTACTTAAAAACAAAGGCTAATTCAGAGGCATTCTGATTAGCGAACTTGGCCTGCAGTTTAGCTCCAGAAATCATGATTTACCAGAGCAATGGAAGTCTATTAGTCACTGGTCACTTATGCTCTGTCAGCGACGAATGAAAATAAACTCGCAGAGACCAGAGCTTCTAAACACACAACTGAGGAAATGAGAAGCCAGTCAGCCCAAGAGCCTTAAACCAGGCACCAGGCAAATAACTGACCAAGTCATTTCCCCTGAGAATTTGCATATGAAGACTGACTACAAGGCTTCTGGTGGTTTTACTGAATTGCAGCATAGATAAAACCAGGAGGCGTGGCATTTAAATGTTAAACTGGAGTAATCAAAGTTTAACTCTCTTGGACTGAGGTTGCTGAGTGCTTGCCTAACAAGGACAAGAATCTGAGTTCAACCCCAAGGCAAGAGGAAGAGGAGGAGAAAGAAGAAGAGGAGGAAGAAGAAGAAAAAGATGTTTAATTCCCAGAGGCTGGAGAGACGGTTCAGAGGCTAAGAATACTTACTGGCAGAGGACCAGAGAGATCCCAACACCCACACCAGGGAGCACAACCATACAATTGCCTGTAACTCCAGCTCCAATGAAACTGAAGCCCACTTTTAGCCTCCATGGGTACCCAAGTGGACATACACTCTCTCTCTCTCTCTCTCTCTCTCTCTCTCTCTCTCATTTGACTTCATGGCGAAGTTCAAGTAGGGACTAATTGCTAAGGAAAATCACCAGAAAAAGGCCTGGGGACTGTAGCTCGGATTACTGTACATTCCCAGCATCCACAGCCTGGTCTACAAGTGAGTCCAGGACAGTCAAGGATACACAGAGAAACCCTGTCTGGAAAACCTAAAAAAAAAAAAAAATAATAATAATAATAAGTAAATAAAATTTGGACTGTACAGAAATGCCATAATGAAACTCATTTCTTTATTTGTTGACTTAAAATTTAAAAAAAATTAACAAAAATTTAAACTGAACAGGGTGGTGGCTCCTACTTGCAATTTCAGTCTCAGATCACCAATAGTTCAAGGCCAGCCTGGGCTACACAGGGATTCCTTGTCTAAGAAACAAAAACAGGGGCTGGAGAGATGACAAGTTAAGAGCACTGGCTGTTCTTCCATAGGACCCGGGTTCAAATCTCAGCATCATTTGCCAGTTCACAGCTGTCTGTAATGGATGGGCGTGGTGGTGCATGCCTTTAATCCCTGCACTCAGGAGGCAAGGACAGGTGGATCTGTGAGTTCAAGGTCAACCTGGTCTACAAAGTGAGTCCAGGACAGCCAAGGATACACAGAGAAACCCTGTCTTGAAAAAACCAAAACCGGCCGGGCGGTGGTGGCGCATGCCTTTAATCCCAGCACTTGGGAGGCAGAGGCAGGCGGATCTTTGTGAGTTCGAGGCCAGCCTGGTCTACAAAGTCCAGGACAGCCAAGGATACACAGAGAAACTCTGTCTCAAAAAACCAAAAAAAAAAAAAAAAGAAAAAACCAAAAATAAAAACAAACAAAACCCCCAGCTGGGTGTGGTGGCGCACGCCTTTAATCCCAACACTCAGGAAGGCAGAGGCAGGCAGATCTCTGTGAGTTCAAGGCCAGTGTAGTCAACACAAAGCCAGTCCAGGATAGCCAGGGCTGTTACACAGAGAAACCCTGTCTCAAAAAAACAAACAAAAAAAAAATAAAATAAATATTTATGACATATTCCATAAGTAATTCTGTGTATGTTCCATCTGAGCAAAAAAAAAAAAAAAGACTTCAGCCGGGCGGTGGTGGCGCACGCCTTTTTTTTTTTTAGCCCAGACTGACTTCCAAGTCACATCAGTCCTCTTCCCTGACTTATGAATGCTGGGATTGCAAATGTCAGCCTCCACCTAGCCAAGCCAATGGCCACTCTATTTCTAAAGAGCAAACTGGTCTTCGGATCTGGTTATCTCCCCTAAATCATTTGTTCAATCTACTAACTGCCAGAGAGACTGGTCTCGGTCACTATCTGATACATAAAACTTATCATAATGAGGTTAAAAGAGAAGCAGGGGAAGCAGACAGCTGGCATCCACCAGTGAAAACCCAAGGGCCAGATTCCTTCTCTCCAACAGCTCTTGCCAAGTCCCTCCTCTTCATGCCAGGCACCATGCCTCACATAGGGGACAGTTAGTCAGCAAAACCAGATAAGCCCCTTGCAGTGTAGAGCATGCAGACCAGCCAGGCCTATTAGTTTAAAAGTCCCTAAACCCAAAAACATAGAAACTGCTGGGAAGAGGCCAAGGGGCTAAGGAGCCAACAGTGACAGATGGAAAGTCTCCGCCTTGGAGGTCAGAGATTGGAGCTTAAGATGGAGAAGAGCAAGAATAGAAGTCAGAGGTGCTGAATCATTCTTAATTCTGAGATCTTATTGAAATAGTCTTCTGTCTTCAAAACCTGAGTAATCTGTGGGTTGAAATAAAGAAACATATATTCTGACAAGCACATGCAAGTGTATTGATCCATCTCCAAATTGGTGACTGGGAAATGGGCCAACAAATTAATGGTGTCACTTAAAGTCATCTTTTCAAAGAGATTGCTTGGATCTTTCAAGATGGTGGCTGCTGAGGATGAAGAAGGGGGATACAGGTTATGGAAGGGTGGGGAAGGGGAAAAGAAAGGAAGGAATATTGTTAAGTAAACAAATGCAATATATTGGTAAGAGGATAAGGGCCATACGGCACCATAAACAGATAAGACTTGAAGTCAATATAAAAACTAAAGTAAAAAAAAAAAGTTCATCAATTATACCCTAAAATTACTATATTTCAAACTGGAGCTATGTTGACAGCAGTTTTCATCAAAACATGGTACGGGGGCAATGAGATGGTTAGGCAGGTAGAGAGCTTGCTGTGCAAAGCAAGAAACACAAGTTCAAGCCCCACAGCCCACAGAAAGGTGGCAAGAGAACCAACCCTACAGAGCTGGGGTCTGATCTCCACACATGCGCACCATGGTATATTAACCACCCCACACACACACACACACCACGCGTGGGCGTACGCTCTCTCATAAGTAATTCTTTTTTAAAGACTGTCACACAAACATTAAGATATAATTGAGGCATTGAAAGGATGGAGACTGTGTGGCAGAAGCTGGGGTGCCTCTTCGAAAACCTGTGTGTAGTAGACAGTGAGGACTTTGGATTTTACAGGTAGTGAGGAGTCAAGAACTGGAGATACAAACTGTTCAGATCAACCACTTAGCCTGCATTATACTACGACAACTAAAGAGGTCAAGCCATCAGGTACCACTTGGGTGAGAGTACCTGGATTTCAATGCTTTTTTCTCAACGATGTTTACGCTTCCTGACACATTCCCAGATGTCCTCACTACTCTCTGTCCCCCAAATTCAGCGATTGGTTAGCACTTGTTTGAGTCGCTTGGCTGTTCCCATGTTTCTGTAAGAACAGCGTAAATCCACCTGGGTGAAGTCTTGCTCACAAACACGTGCCGTGCCGGGAATCGCAATGTTGCCAGCCGGGCGTGGCTGCTAAGTCATTTGAGAGGCTGAGGCAGGAGGACTGCAACTAGTTGGGCTAGCTAGTGAGTTCCAAGCCAGTCTAGGCGACAGAGTGAGACCCTGTCTCAAAATACATAAGCAAATTAATTAACAACCCTGAACTACAACAAAAGAAAAAGAACTGAAATAAAATACAATAATGAAAACAAGACATGTAACAGTGGAGACTCTGGTGGGCAGGATCAAATATTCCGGTCTCGAACCAAACAGGCCCATAAAATGCAGTATTTCTAGAGCTTTTCGGTAGTCTCGACAGAAAGAGTGCAAGCAACGCTCACTTACGCCTTTGCCTACATCCGTGCAGAACTTCTAACGCCAATGTTTGTTTATCCAACTGAGTCCACAGGCAGCAAACTGTGAGAAAGGGAGACAGGACGCCAGGAGCTTTACCTATTCTTCCATTGGTGCTTCTTCTCGGGCTCTCTCTCTCTCTCTCTCTCTCTCTCTCTCTCTGACAGAGAGCTACATGCCAGGCGCTCTGCATCAGCTAGGCGGTGTCCCAGGCGCTGCCGCAGGACTCTGGGTACCAAACTCGGTGGCCCGGGTGGAAGCTGGTGCCAAAGCCAATCAATACAGGGAGGGAAACCTAGGACCTAGATCTCAAAAACAGGTCCCGACTTTCCCTTTCTGGGACCAGGGATCTGAGGGTGTGTGAGGTGGTCTCAGATGCCTGGCCGTGGTCAGTTCTTATGGATGCCCCACTGGCCATTGCGCAGGCTGCTAGCCCACCGGAAGAGAGGAGAAAGACTGGAGAGCGGCGGGCAGAGGCAGATTTGATGGCTGCGGAAGGGCTAGGTTCGCCGCCCTTGGGGACCCACGACAAAGATGCCAGCCCCGCCCCGGTGCGAAAGACCCCAGAGCCTGCAAAGGGCTGCGCTCCGAGTTTGCAGACAGGCTGCACCGGCGGGAAGTTGTGGCGGGCGGAAACCGCTGGGACGCCCCATTTCCATCCCACTCCACCCGGGCAGGTGGCTGCAGCTTACCTTGGTGGCGGGGTCCGCCTCGGCGGGGTCCCCAGCAGCTCCCGGCGCTTCCGCTGCGGGCCCGTGGCCACTGAGCTCAAGCTCGCTCGGCGTGTCGCTCTCTGCCGGCTGCTCGGGTGTCCGCTGCTCGGTGGAACTGCCTGCGCCCATGGCTCAGTGGCTTTTCTACTCCCGCCGGCCGGCTAGCCGCCTTCCTGGGACCGCGGGGACGCCGAGGGGCGAGAGAACGTGCGCCCAGGAACACGGGGGCTAGGGGCGAGGAGCGCCGCCGGCTATCTGCGATCCTGCTGAGAACGCGCCCGGACTGCGAATGAAGGGGACGCGCTCGTGGCAAACTCCTTAAAAGAAAAAAAAAAGCCACCTCGTAGCCTCCTCCCCCCTCCTTGTTTTTCCCTCCCTTCATCACATGAGCACCGCCCAGACACGCCTTGCAGCATCTCCCCCAAGGCTGTTAGGACCAGAGGTTCCAGTAGGTCCCCAGCAGCCCAGCCCACCCCCAGGGCTTCTCAGGTCGCTAAAGGGGACAAGAGCTTGGGGGGTGGGGGGTGGGAGGTCTTTCTCGGGGCTGCGGAAGGTTCAGGGACCGCAAAAGGGGGGGTAGGCGGGGGCAAAAGCTTTGTTTTTTTAATTCACTGATTGATAACCCAAGGTTGGATCTTCTGCAGCAGCCCTGGGACTTGCATCTGACCAGGCGCGAACCCAAATCCCCATTTGTTCGGTTGTGCTTGACTTTAATTAAGCATTTGTTCCGGCCTTCTCGCTCCTTTAGCAGGAGAAAGGAAGCGCTCCTGGGCAGCTCCTGAGCCTGACCATATTAGGGCGGCTCACGTGGCAAGAGCTGGGAAACCCAGAGGTTGATGCAGTCAGGCCACCGCTGAGGTGGGCCCAGCGTCCCCAGGATCCCAGCCAGTGATGTCAGCTGATGCCATCAGCGGAGGAGCTCACCGCCCTCTTTCTCCTGGGGAACGCGGGGGAAATGTGCCTGTCCTTCGAGCTTCTGAACCTGAAGGTTACACATCCAGGCCTCTTGCCTCTCTTGATGCTTGAACCCCACGCTGGCTTAGGTCTGTTCAGTCGCTGTCCATATTATGAAAACATGAAGATTTCGAATACTATCAAAAAAGGGGCTTGTCTGTTTTCCTCCTCCACCTGATTAAATACTCATGTTAACATAGCAGCCGATACGTCTTGGACTCAAGTTAAAATTTTTTTGTTTTGTTTTGTTTTTTCGAGACAGGGTTTCTCTGAATATCTCTGGCTGTCCTGGACTCGCTTTGTAGACCAGGCTGGCCTCGAACTCACAAAGATCCGCCTGCCTCTGCCTCCCAAGTGCTGGGATTAAAGGCGTGCGCCACCACCGCCCGGCTTCAAGTTAAAATTTTGCTGGATTACCCCTCACTAAGCCTGGAAGTGCTAGGGAGAAAAATATAAATGATGTCAGGTAAACGGGGTGCTGTGGTTCATACCTGTAATCCTGATTCCTGAGTGACCAAGGTAGGAGGGTTTGCTTGAGCCCGAGGCTAGCCTGGGTTTTCAGTTCGGCCTGAGAGCCACAGAATAATACTCTGTAGGTGAATTAATTAAGAATTAATGATTTTAAAAACAATAAGAGCATTGAGCCTAGACGCCAGGTAAATATCTCATTCCCAGATTTTACACAGGTTAGCTGAGTGTCAGTGGAAACATTAGTTAATAACGCTTGGTACATATTCATGGTCACATAAGTGCATATTGGGAACCACTCTGTTTTCTCTATTTTACTTTTGTATGTATACACCAAAGACAATTTTTTTTTGAGCTTATCCATTTACAAAAGGATTTTCAAGCTGTTTGCCTTTATTTATTTGTAAGCGTATCACCTACCTCCATTCTATTTTGTGGTATTTTGTTTGTTGAGACAGAATCGCTCACAATATAGTCCAGGCTAGCCATGAGTTCTCTAGCCTCACCCTTTGGAGGGGAGACAGTACAGGCTTGAGAGACCACACTCTGCTTCAATTTACATTTTGAGTGTTTGGAGAACATTAGCACCTCCCCTCCCGAACCCTTAGAGTGCTGGAGGTAGAATCAGGCCTTGTGTCTGTGAGACAAAGCACTCTAGCTTCAAGCTGCATTTCTGGCCCAAACTTTGTATCAGGTGCTGTTTCAAATTTGAAAATGCCGCTGAAGCAGTCGGTTAGCCTGGGTGTGGCTTATGTACAGCCCTGGATCCTGTGATTTGGGTTCTATCTTGGCGGCAGGGGTGGGGGTTGGGGGGCCTATTTGAGAACAATAAAGTCAGCACATGTGAAAAATGGAGAAGGAGGCATCATTTGTACCCCTCTCTATAATACAAATTGTATCAGCATTCCCCCATTTTTGTGAGATTACATTTATTCAAGTTCTTGGGAAATTCTTCACAAAACTTTTCACATCCACTAGCCTTGAAATGTCCAGAAAAGATTACAAGGTCAAAGATTTCCAGCTAGCAGCACAAGGCCCAGTGCTGGGGGGGACAGTACCTGTGTCTCCTTAGGGCACAGGCTGCTGCTTTATTGTCCAGGCTATCAAAAAAAAAAAAAAAATGGGCGTTTTCTTTTTTTTTTTTTTTTTGTTTTTTCGAGACAGGGTTTCTCTGTGTAACAGCCCTGGCTGTCCTGGACTTGCTTTGTAGACCAGGCTGGCCTCGAACTCACAGAGATCCGCCTGCCTCTGCCTCCCAAGTGCTGGGATTAA
>CAJQZJ010033456.1:2662907-2678045 GCA_907164525.1 Lophiomys imhausi | reverse complement strand
GAGTGTTGCAGCATGTGAGGGGCAGGGACAGCTCTCCTGGTCCTGTAACCCCATCAAGGCCAGATCTCATGTCCACCACTGGTGGTGAGGGCAAAAGTGAGGGGAGGGGATCTCTCCCTCACCAACCACCACAAAAGGCAGGGATGACTCTCCTATACTCACTCCCTTGGGCCTGGATCACTCACCATCCCCACATCCAGGGCCAGGCAGGATTCTTCTAGTCTTTGGCTTGCTTCCTGTCCTGGGAACTCATCTGGTGTTTGCCTGGTGCTGGATTGGTGGTTGTCACAGGTTAGCTCCCTGTCCAGGCCCCATGGCACTGAATTGATGTTGGTTACTGGCTTGATTTTTTTTTTTTTTTTTAGGAATGTTAGGCTATTGTTCATTCAGATGTTCATAGGTCAGAACACTGAATGTAGACATAGACTCTCTCCTCTCTGCCACCTACCTTTGCACATGTGACACAGCAGCCTCATCTGCAATGCCTCTGGGGCAGGATTCAGGTGCCTTTTAAGAACTGACATTTTTGTATGTTGGCAAAACAGCAATGGTCACATCAACAAAGCTACAGTTCAGATGTGCACTGTCCCCAAAGGCCCTGGCCTGTAGGATATTACTAACGGGAAGTGGTGGAACTTTGTAAAGATGGGGCTTAGTGGACATCCTTGAGTCACTGGAGTGTGCCCCAAATGGGTTTTCAGGGCTCTTGGCCTTTCCTTTTTGTCTTTGTTACCTGGCTCACACAATTCCATCATGCTAGGTTGCCACAGACCCAAAGCATGCTTCTTGGCTGGAACCATTGAAATGCTGAGCTCACAGAACCCCCTTTCTTTCTGTAAAGTCGTTATCTTAGGTATCTTGTTATAGTTACAGAAAACTGACAAACCCTTGGCCAAGAGCAACATGGCATCATTGATTAGTGCGCCAGCCCTGCTCTCTGACCATCCGGCATCAAGTCTGGGCTCTGCCACATTGTAGACAAGTAGACAAGTTTCTGCATGTGGGGTTGTGTATTAAGTGAGTAAACTGTACTAGGTACATGGTGAGTGCTTGGTTAGTGCTGGTTGGTTTTGTTTTGTTTGTTTGTTGTTTTTGTTTTTTTTGTCAACCTGACACAGTCTAGCGTCGTCTGGGAAGAGGCAAACCTCAACTGAGGAATTGCCTCCATAAGATTGGCCAGTGGCCAATTCTGTGGGACATTTTCTTGATTGATATGGGAGAGCCCAGCCCACTGTGGGTGTTGCCACCCCTGGGCATGTGGTCCTGGGCAGTTCAAGGAAGCAGACTGGAAAGAAACATGGAAAGCAAGCCAATAAGCCGTGTTCTCCCATGGTCTCTGCTTCAGTGCCTACTTCCAAGTTTCTGCCCTGCTTGAGTTCCTGCCTTGTCCGTCCCTCGGTGAGGGACTATGATCCGGATGTAGAGTATAAGTCAAATAAATCCTTTCCTCCCCAAGTTGCTTTTGGCTATGGTCTTTATCACAGCAATAAAAAGTGAATTGGACAATGCTCAAAAAAATGTTACTGGCAATTGATATTATGGCCCCGGGGCTACATCTGTCACTGGGAACTGTCATGGCTGGGCCATACACATGAAGATGGGATTCCACTTGGCCTATCCTATCAGGAGCCTCCGAGGTACCATGTGTGGGTTGATCGCCTGTCTCTGGGATTTGGTCTGCTGCAGGAAAACATCTGGAGCATTCAGACCAGCTGCAGGCAGCTTTAAGTTTGGACAAAGGCCATTCTCATGTATCATCCCAACTAGAGCAATCCTGGCCTTCAAGTTGGGACAAAAGGAAAGAAATAAGTGGGAGGAGTTATCTAGGGAGAAGGACGATGCGGACAATGAATGACCCCCCTTGCCATGAGGGAATTTTCAGAGAGAAGGGTTTTAGTTTTAAACTCTCCCCTAGGGGCCTGATGTTCCACACAGCTCTCGGTCAATCAGAAGTCACTGATTGATTGGTGTGGAGGGCTTGGTGTGCATTTCTTCCTCCCTGCAGACAGCAAGCATGACTTTGACAGCAGAAATCCCAGTTAGCAGATGAGCACCGGAGAACGCTTGCTTCAGCTGGATCGGCTGCAAAGCCCCATTTCCTACATTTTGGGTTTAACCAAGCATCTCTTCCCTGAGAGAGAAGCTTAACTTTGGGCAGCAGTGTACTGACCGTGTAAATTCTGGGGGCTGATGGTGAGAGACAGACAAGAGAGCATGGGCATCTTTGGAATGACTGTATGACTTCCAAAGCCGCATTAGGTATGGGAGCTTCCCAGCCACAGGGTTCCTCGTCATCCTCCCTGGCACCATAGAAATGGCCAGTGTTAATGGATGTGTGCCAGCTAAGTCCTTTCCCATGTGACACTGGAGGGCTGTCTCTGTGAGGCACAGGGCTGAGTATTGGGAATAGAACTGTGAAGAGTCAGACACTGTCCAGGCTCTGTCGTTGGTACCAGCTCAACAGGAAGAGAAGATGGCCATATACAATCACACCGACATGGCAACAATGGCCATTATACAATCCTCCACACTGGCATGGCAGATCTGGCCCTTTTGTCTTCCTGGTAGCCCTCTCCCCTAAGATATGGTTTTTGAGGCCAGGTCCTGCAGAAGGGACTGGTGACATAGTTTCTGGCTCTGCTGACCTGGAAGGCAGTGGGACCCTGAAGCAGGAATGGATCTCTGGAAATCTATATGTCTTCCAATGTCCTTGCCCAGGCTGACAATTCTTAATCAAGCCCAGTTGTCACTTCTTGTGGAAGCCCTTCCTGCCTGTCAAGGTCTGAGTTGGCTGTGTGGCCTGGTGCCCTTTGGGTCTCCTCACCACCCTGTCACTTCCCTAAACACACAGTGCTCTGATTACTAGCTTCCTGCTGATCTGCCAACTCCTTGAGTGTCTTCAGGCAGGTCAGACAGTGTCTGTAAGGTTGACCCGAAATTCATCTTGGCATGGTGGCTAGCACATGACCACCCGCTCTGTACATCAGCTTCATGAAAAGATGGAGGATGGATATATACCTTTGAGTCTAGCTACTAGGGAGGCTGAGGCAGGATGATTGTGAGTTTAAGGTCAGCTGACTATTGCATATGCTATATAGTGAGACTCTCATCTCAAAGAAAGAAGCAAGGAGAGGAAAAATTAGAGGGGGAAGAAAAGGAGAAGGAGGAGGAGGAAGAAGACAAGAAGGAAGCAATGGTTAGAGATAAAACATGAAGTTTGGGCTGGGCATGGTGGAACACGCCTTTAATCCCAGCACTCAAGAGGCAGAGGCAGGCAATCTCTGTGAGTTCAAGGCCAGCCTGGTCTTCAGAGTGAGTTCCAGGACAGCCAGGCTGTGTACATCACTAGGGGTGTGCATAAAGAAACCCTGTCTCAAAAAACTTAAAAGAAAGATGAAGTTTGGGAGTCCATCATCAGTTACAACCCTGACTCTTTCAGCCCAGTATTGGGCTGGAAGACCTTGGTTTTTCTCTTGATTTCTCCATTGATTTTTCTATTTGACTTGGGGGAATTTCGTATATGGTTTCTGCAGCTTCTTTCTTTCTTTCATCTTTAAAATGAGGCTAATTATAGACTCGTGGTAAAGTTCAAATTAAATAGTGTGTATTAAATGCCATAAAGATTCTTGCCAACATAAACTATAAAGATGTTTACATTTAAAGCATAGAATTAAGGGAGCTTAAAAAAATGTAAGCCACTCTGCACACACTGTTTCTGTAATCATTCCTTCCCATGATGGCTGCTATCCAGACACACAGAATAGTGTCACTTCTCAATTTCACATCCTCCTGGGAACCTCAGAGTCTGACTCTATTTGGAACCAGGGTCAACGCCGAGTTGTAGATGTAGTGAGCTGAGCTGAGGTTAAGCTAGGGTAAAGTGGTGTGCTTATACAAGGAGAGAAAACTACTTTGAGTAGAAAGGTTTAAGAAGAAAGGAGGCATAAAAGAGCAGAGGGGGAGGAGGTGGTGGTGGCAAGAGCCAATCGAAAGGAAAGACATGTAAAAAAACAAAAACAAAAACATAAGGATACCTGATACTTGGTAATCTAATTAAGAAACAAAATAAACAAAAATGGAGTTGAACAGAGGTACTGTGCATTGGTAGATAAAGCTGCTCCCTGAAGTGACAGGTTATTAAATGAAAATCCCAATGCCATGGGTGGGCTGCCTCTCTATAAGTTGAATACCTTAAAGATCCCAAATAACACAGGCAACTGCCACTGTATTGCATGCCTACCAGAACAAGGTGGCAAGACTCCATTGCTGAAGATGCTACATGTCTTGGTCACAGGACAGGAAAACCAAACTGGAACTAAGCTGGAAGCTTCCTCCCTGCTAGTCAGTCCTCATAGTGCCTGAAGGTGCCGTAGAGGCAGTTTGAGGGACAGAGCTGTCATTTATGATTTTATTCAGTGCGGACTCTGTGTGCCCACGATACTCACTGGCCTACAAGATGTGGCCACTGGTACAATAAAGGCAAATCTGTTATTGGAGTAGCTGGCCTATTTCTTATTGGAGTTGACATCTACTCCACTGTGGGGAACAGTGGACCAGATTTACATCAAGTACTATAAACTCAGCCAAAAGTCCATGACTGGGGAGGTCACAAGTGCTAGAGGGTAAATTACTGATTTTTTTTTTGGGGGTATCCAAGACAGGGTCCCTCTGTGCATTCTTGACTGTCCTGGACTCACTTTGTAGACTGAGGTGCGCCACCACGCCCAGCTTGACATTGTTTTGCTAAGTGGACATGATGTGCCTATCAGATTGCCTTCCAAGTTCTTGGTGAGATACAGTATCCAGTAAAAAGTAGCAAGACAATGAAGACACAGAAGAAGAAGGCTGGTATAGAGGAAGGCAATGTCAGCTCAGGAAGGTGATTTACAGCATACAGAGAACTTCATGTTTCCCAAGTACAGCTTATCCTTCCCTTTTTTCTCTTTCTTTCTGTGGAGCTGGGGGCACATTAGCCGCTTTTTTTTATTGCTGTGATAAAACACCATGACCTACAGAGACTTATGGAATAAAGAGATTATTTGGGCTTGTGGTTCCACAGAGAGAGTTCATTATGGTAAGGGAGACAGACACGGCAGCCGCCAGCCAGAGCAGGAAGATCATTTCAACCACACACAGACAGCAGAGAGTGAACTGGAGGTGGGGTGAGGCTGTGAACTCTCAAAGCTCACCCCTAGCAATGTACTTGGTCCATAGCCAGCTTATAGGAGTGAAGACATCAGGTTTTCAGTACTTGGGGCACTTACATTCCAACTCCCCCGGGAAGACTGTGGGCCATCGCTCCTCCCTCTCTCTGAGAGGGTAGGGATGATTTTTGAGCGCTGTGTCTCTGGGTCCCGCCCTGTCTATGACTGCGTGCCTTTTGGCTGCAAAGGATTCTTCATTTGCCAGGAGGGAAAAGGAAAAGGAAAAGGAAGAAGCATGAGAACCAGGTCAGTGAGTTGCCGACTTGCTTCAGGCTAATTCTTTTAACTAGGTGAGAGAGGCACCAGGAATGCAGAGAGAGTTCCAGAAACCTCTGTGGGTCCCCTGTGCAGGAAACCCTGTGCATCTCCAAGTTTCGCATCTGTGCTTCCCACCAACCTGGGTCAAACTATTCTGGAAAAAAAAAAAAAGATTTTGAACATGAGCAGGCTTTGTTCTTGTTAATTCTTATATAATATGACAGTTATTTTACACATTATTTATATTGCATTGTCTTCTAAGTATTCCAGAGGCAGTTCAACTATCTGTGTGTGTGTGTGTTATATGCAAATACTTTACCGTTTTATATGACAGACTTGAGCATCGGAGGAGTTTGACACCTGGGGGGGTGGGTGTCCTGAACCCAATTCCCTTTGGTTACCGAGGAACAACTGCATCCATTTGCTAGTGCAGCCTTAACACATGTTCACACACCAGCTGACTTAAATGACAGACATGCATTGTCTTCTAATTTTAGTAGCTGTGAATCTGACATAGTAGTGCCAGCAGGGGTGGCTCCCTTTCAAGGATGTGAGGGAAGGGTCAGGTCCTTGCCCTCTCCTGGGATTCCGCATGACCTTCACCTTGTCTGTGTGCACGCCTGTGGTCATACATTCCATTTCTATCAGGATGCTAATCTTATTGGGTCGGGGGCTATCCCAAACAGCCTCATCTTGATAATCACAGATTTTGGAAGAACTGGAGAACACAGGCTACCTGGATGAATTTGGCAATCTCATAATAATAATGATGATGATAATAATAATAATAATAGAAATCAGGGCTAGATGAGATTTTAGGTGGGCTTTAATTTAACATGGCTAGGGCTTTTATAAGAGAAGACAGAGATACAGAAGAGGAAAAATAAGCAAAGAGACAAAGATTGGAGTGATGGCCATAATTCAAGAGGTCCTGGGGCCACTAGAAGCTGGCAGAAAAAAGGGCTTTCCTATGAGGGTTCAGAGGAAATGTGGTTCTGGTTTGTGTCTCTCCGAGAGAATGGATTTCTGTTTCTGCCAACCATAGTTTGTGGTACTTTCTAATAGCAGCCTTAAGAAACAAACACGTTCTTGCTTCCTGTGTGAAAACCAAGACCATTTATTGTGTATACGCTCAACTTCCTGCTCTCTCTTCTGATGATTCCAACCTATAATACCCCAACTTGTCTACATCCACACAGTTCTTTTTTTTTTTTTAAGATTTATTTATTATGTATACAGTGTTCTGTCTGCAGGTATATCTGCAGGCCAGAAGAGGGCACCAGATTTCATTATGGATGGTTGTGAGCCACCATGTGGTTGCTGGGAATTGAACTCATGACCTCTGGAAGAACAGCCAGTGCTCTTAACCGCTGAGCCATCTCTCCAGCCCACACACAGTTCTTATAATGCCTCTCCAGTCTGAGACTTGGACCGTGTTTTCCTGGTGTTCAAAACTAAGCCTTCATGTACATTCTCAAGTGGGCCTTCTACCTCTCAGTTCATCCCTTTTTGAGCTTATTTCTCAGTTCATGATTGCTTTGTGTATCCTGTCCCACTATGCCATATTATATTTAGGTTTTTTTTTTTTGTTTTTTGTTTTTTTGGTCAACTTCATACAAGCTAGAGTCGTCTGGAAGAGAGAACTTCAAGTTGAGGAATTGCCTCTCTCAGTTTGGCCTGTTGGCAAGTCTGTACGGGAATTTTCTTAGTTAGTGATTGATATGGGAGGGTCCAGTCCATTGTAGGTGGTTCTATCCCTAGGCAGAAGGTCCTGGGTTCTATAAGAAAGCAGGCTGAGCAAGCTCAAGAGAGCAAGCCAGTAAGCAACGTTCTCCATGGCCTCAGCTTCGGTTCCTGCCCTGACTTCCCTGGTTGATGGACTGTGGTCAGGGCTGTAAGCCAAGCAAACCTTTTCCTCCCCAAGTAGCTTTTGATCGTGTGTAATAGAGAACAAAGCAGGGCGGCTCCCCATCTTGTATCTCCGGTTGTGTTGTCTGACTCCATCCCTCCATCAAGTGACTCCTGCTGCGTTCACAAGTCAGCATCACACAGCATCTGGTCACACAAGTGACCAAACCCAGTGTGTGCTTCCTGTACCTCTCCTCTTTCCTTCTTCTCTTCTTTCTTCAGCCTTTCACACCCTTGCCCCCTCTTGGCTTCTGAGACATCCCTAGTTCTTCTGTTTCCTTTGTTGATTCTTACCCATCTGCTCGCACTTTCCCATGGTGTCGTCTGGGACTGTAACCCTTTTCTTTTTAGGATGACATCACTCACACCCTTAGTCTGGATGTGAGCTGTCAGAAGGGCCATGAGTCCTTCAAAAGTGGCAGAGACCCCATCTATTCCTCTGTTGCTTTGCTTCCAAGTATTCCTGGGCTTGTGACAGAAGTCTCTACTCCCTCTTCCTTCACAGCTTTCTTCTCTGAGTATGTCTCCTATCTTCCTCCCGTCTCTTGTGAGGATACACAGTTAATATAGAATGACTTCATGTAAAGATGCTTAGCTTAATTGCATCTGGGGATATCCTTTTCCACATAAGGCCACATTCACCTGATTCCAGGTAGACACATCTTTTGAGGGATCAATGCTCAATCCACTCTCAGCACTCCACCGATCAAGGGTCCCTCAGAGACCCTCTGCTGATATCTGACATCCTCCAACCTTGTCACTTATTGAATGGCTTGTCCTAAATTTTGCCTTCTTGGTCCATCTGCTCTTCCCGGTTCATCCCCCCCAGGCAGCATCAAAATGTGAATCCGACAATGTGAAACCAACCACATCATTCTGCCACTTAAGAAGCATATTTCTGAAGAGCTGGTCTGCAGCAGACCTGTAATGCTGAATATTTCATGAACTACATAGTAATGGAAATATCTCCTAGCTTTAAACTGAAGATGATAGGTTCTGGTTTGTGGAGTCAGGCGGTTAAATGCATTTATTTGAGCCAAGTCTGTTGCTTGCAACCCCACACTCAGATGCTCCAATTAGTGAGTTACTGTATCAGGGCTGCAGGCTCTACTTGGCTTTACATAACTCAGCCGTTCTCATTCTTCTTCTAATGCTGCAACCCTTTAAAACAGCTACTCATGGTGTGGTCACCCCCAACCATAAATTTATTTTGTTGCTACTTCATAACTGTAGTTTTGCTATTGTTATAAATCAAAATGTAAATATCGGATGTGCAGGATATCTGATATTCGACTCCTGTGAAAAGGTCATTCAAGCCCCAAAGGGGTCAAGACCCACAGGTTGAGAACCACTGACTGAACTGATTTCAAGTTAAATATCCACTTAATTAAAGGGGATTTGGAAACTATGTAGCCCCTTAGAGAAAACAAGTTTCCAAATGTTTGATCCTGTCAACCAGTTCCTTTAGACCCCAGGAGGAGATATCTTAAAGTTCCTCACACTATGCCTCAAATGAAGAACTCAGTGCTCTAATGATGTCTTAAGCTAACACAGGAGCAAGAAGGTCTGGGCCCCACCCTGATTTGCTGTAGACGCTGCTCGATTTACAAATGTACATTTACAAAGTCAAATCAGAAGGAACAGTACATAGGAGGGACAGGTCAATGACCCTTATAAAATGGACCATTTGATGTCACATGTTGGATGCAAGTACATTTCACCAAAATCACCAAGCAGACCAAACTCCCAAACACCCACAAACCTTCCCCATTGGAAAGAAAACCACATTATTTATCTATTTATAGACAGCATCTCACATCACTTAGGCTGAGCTCAAACCCACCGTGTAGTCAAGGCTCACCTTGAACTCTGGATACTCCCTTTCCACCTTTAGAGCCCTGGAATTATAGATTTGTTCTACCATACTTGGTTTATTTGGTGCTGAGGACTGAACCCTGGGCATCATGCGTGCTAAGCAAATAGTCTACCAATGGAGCTATATTCCTAGGTCCAGTAAATCATATTTTAAAAAATCTAATTGTTAAGACAATAACTAAGACACAATTAGAAAAGCTCAAAAAAAGTTGGTCTGGATAGATAGTTCAGTGGTAGAGCCTTTGCCAGGCATGCATATATGAGGCCCTGGGCTTCATACCCAGCCTTGCAAAATGAAAAACAAAACCCCAAAGTTATCACCAAGTTGATTCTTTCTCATTAGGTTTGTCTAAGACAACTCAGCCAGACCTCTGGTGTGATGCTCCCGAACCCCCATCCCTGATGGCTTTTTATAATGTACCATGGCTGCCTGGCTTCTATTCTAATTTTAAGTCTCTTGAGATAACAAATGACAGAACATAGAAACATGACTCAAGTCTGGCAATGGTGTGTATTGGCTCAGGAACTGAGAAGCTTTGGGAATGATTTGGGTTAGTCCTGATTGAATACAGGGGCTTAATCGGGGCACGACTGCTTTCTCCATCTTTCACTTTCCTTTGTCTTCTGCTGACTCCACTCTCAGGACATCTCTCAGCAGGTGGTACCTGGCAAATGCAGGCTTATTTCCCACTGAACCAGACAGTTCAGAGACAAAGCACCTGTCCTCGGTCTCCGTGGGGATGGGTTCTAGGCTGTCCCAGGATGCCCTCTTCTTCAGGCTGTCAACTCCTTATATCAAAGGCATCACGCTTACACATAACACATGATGTCCTCTCCAGTTCTTTACAGCTTCAGATCACAACACAGAATGTGTGAACGCAAACGAATAGTTGTTCCACTGTACTGCTCAAGAATGATGGCAAAGTGCGCGCATATTCAGGTGCAATCATTTCTCTGAGTCTTTTTTTTTTTTTTTTTTTGGTTTTTCGAGACAGGATTTCTCTGTGTAACAACCCTGGCTGTCCTGGACTTGCTTTGTAGACCAGGCTGGCCTCGAACTCACAGAGATCCGCCTGCCTCTGCCTTCCAAGTGCTGGGATTAAAGGCGTGTGCCACCACGCCCGGCTCTCTGAGTCTTTTTGACCCCTGTTGTTTGAATCTCTGGTTGTGAAGACCACAGACATGAAGTGCCTACTGTCCTTTATTCTCCAAGTCCTGCCACCAGTGAAGTTTTAAGGTGAGCTTACACTAGCCTAGTTTGAGTGACATTTCTATCCTTAACACAATGCAGACTTAACACAGCTCCAGCTCTCATTTGGTTTGGTTTGGTTTTTCAAGACAGGATTTCTCTAAGTAGCCTGGCTGTCTTGAAACTTGCTCTATAGACCAGACTGGGCCTTGAACTCAGAGATCCTCTTGCTTCTGCCTCCAGAGTGCTGGGATTAAAGGTGTGTGCCACCACCACCACCAAGCCCAACTCTAATTTGGATGCAATAATGGGCTTGCCCTACCAGAGTCACTCCAGGGTAGAAATGTGGTTTCCCAAAGAATTGCTATGGTATGGTTTCTAGACAAAGAGGATTGGATACCTGACAGGTAGAATATGAATATGCCAGAATATGAGTTGGCAATAAGCAGAAAAAAAAAACCATCAGAAAAGCACTGTCTGTAATTTTACTATTTGGTAGTCCAAAGGGAACAAATTCAATGATGCAATTTTATTTATATATACACACATATATAATATATACAATTATTATATATATATATTTGTGCATGCAATTTTATACACACACATTTCTTTTTTCACAGAAGGATCAGGTAAGAGCAAGCAGGGTTTTCCAAGTCCTGATTAGATAGAGTCATAGTCACGGATCATGGCAAATCTAACCTTCACGTTCTAATCTGCTGTCCTGAAGAAGGAGCACATACAGATTGTCCCATATGACGTATACTTTGCTTTTTATTGTAGGCATGGCTCCTGGGCCTTATGAGGTGCTAGTCTAATTCAGATGTGTTTGTTTGAGATGAGATCCTGGCTAGCCTTGAACTTGCATTCCTCCTGCCTTGGCCTTCAGAATGCTGGAGTTATAGGCAAGGAACCACCATATTGGCTTCCCTATGAGATTGGTTTGCTTGGGATGTATAGGCAGCATCAAGCTTCAGGACTGATAGGGTCCTCACATGCATATACATACCTTCCTGCATAATTGCACTGCCCTGAACTTTTGGGGACCTCTCTCAACAGTTGCAGCCTGTGGCAGGTTGGCAGGGCAGACCATCACCAACTACTCTAGGTTTGTTTTCTTCTGTCCTAAAAAGCAGCAGTCACTCAACACTGATTTAACGAGTGAAATTTGCTTCTAAAGCTTACAAATGTGCTCTTTGGAGGTTGGAGAGATGCCTCAGCAGTGAAGGGCAAGTACTGCTCTTGAATTCAGTTCCCAGCACCCACAGCAGGTGGCTCACAACCGCCTGTAACTTCAGCTCTCCCCCATCGGATCCCTTCTTCAGTATGCTGAGGTTACTTGCACTTCCACTGCACTTAAACAAATGGTGGGCTAGAGCTCTAACTCAAGGCTTCCTGTGCGCCAGGCAAATACTGTCCCAATGGGCTGACATTCCTGTTCTTTCTTTCCACACTGTTTTCTTTTTTTTTGGTTTTTCGAGACAGGGTTTCTCTGAATACTTCTGGCTGTCCTGGACTCGCTTTGTAGACCAGGCTGGCCTCGAACTCACAAAGATCCGCCTGCCTCTGCCTCCCAAGTGCTGGGATTAAAGGCGTGTGCCACCACCGCCCGGCTTCCACACTGTTTTCTTGAAGAAGGTCTCTCAGTTCTGTCCTCCCCTCACGAGGGAAGGTGATGCTCAGAGATCAACCAGCCTGCTTCACTGTGAGGAAGTTTCTATCGTGAGGCATTTTCTCCCACACTGACCTGTGGTTGCTCTCTCTAAAACCTGTCTCCTTTACAGCAACAGTGTGCGTTTTCAGATATCTCTCCCTGCACTTTTTGTCAGCAGAGCGGGGCTCCCACAGTTGTTTCTGTATGAGTCAAAGGCTCATCATTTTGGTTCTCGATCCGTACCAAGGCACACTTCTGAAATGTGTATATGGTTTCAGTATAAACAGTCCCCAAACTCATGCATCAACCTGACGAAGTCTACACTCAAAAGCTTGTTTCAAGGAGAAAAAACGAGGAGGGAGGAGTAGGAGTCACTGTTTTAGAATGAATAGCAAATCTGTAAAGCCGAGGTACATTTATACAGCTAGGTTAGAATTCAGGTAAAGCCATATAAGAGCAAGCTAAACTGGAAGTCATCCTTGTCACTGGACCTTCGGAAGGGCCAGGTGAAAGGGCATGCTCCCTTGTCATCACTTGGCCAGGCAGATGGCCAGCACCTCGGTATATTGCTGCCGGGATGTGTCTGCTCATTACCAATCTTGCTCTGAGACACTGAAGTTGAAAGGGATGAAAGCCTCAGGTTAAACAGAAGCCCCTCCCCCACTCAGGGGTCAGGGTCGCCCCTGGGCGCTCTAACCTAGCACAGATAACAATTTACAGCTGACTCATGTGACCCCGTGGATGCAGGTCACCACCCCAGAGCTATTTCTCATTTCAAGAGAAAACAAACTCCCTTGTGAATTTTTATCATACACTTAGGGGTGCCTGTGATGATTCCCGTCTCCCATGGTTTTCTCAGATGTCTGAAGTGTAGCAGCTCAACCACACCGGTCATGTTTTCCAGAGAACTAGGGACACAATCTGCTCATTGATATTTGGCTTCTGCGAAGGGTCAAGTCAAGTTAGCAGAGGACGGAAGGACCAAAGTCGGATGCTTGGATGAAAGATCAGAAACAAATCCAGTAAACTGTAGGAGGAAAATTATAGGGCTTGTGAACAAAATCAATGCTTTATAAAACTTTATAGCCCCATGTTAAGTAAGGACAATTTTAAGGCAAACTGCTTTTTAGTGGTATGTTTATTGTCACAAATGCAAGACTATATATCAAGTAGATATTAAAAAAAAGAAGAAGAAGACATATGTTTGGGCTGGTGGCATATATCTATAATCCCAGCTACCTGGGAGGCTGAAACAGGAGGACTGCATCTTTAAGGATTGCCTGGTCTATAGAGTGAATTTAAAGAGGGCCTGGGAAATTAAGTAAGACCCTGTCTCAAAACACTAAAGTAAAAAGAGGCCTGGGCATATGCTGCACCATTAGAGTGTTTTGCCTAGCATGCATGTATAAAGCCCTGGGTTCAGGTCAACAAACAAAAAGCCAAAACAAAACCAAATTCAAATTCCTATAGTCTATTCATGTTAGATACCCAACTCTTTGAGTCTTAGCTGCTTTTATAATCAGCCAGAGACAAAAACGGTTTAGACAGATGGTCTAGGCAGCTGCTTCGGGAGTACAGACAACCATTGTCTAGACTTTTCACCTGGACTATTTCTCTCCCTATTGGTCTCCCTGCCTCTTTGCTGACCTTTCTGTAGTCTGCCCTCTCCAGGGGCATGATGGTAATCTTTGCAGAAAATTGCCTCTAGAGTACCCTAGTGACCCCATCTGACTCAAGGCTCTCTGAAATTGGGCTACAACACTGTTTCCTTCCTTCCTTCCTTCTTCTTCTTCTTTTTTTTTTCTTTTAGGAGACAGGGTCTCTCTGTGTAACTTTGAGTGTCCTGGAACTCACTTTGTAGACCAGGCTGGCCTTGAATTCAAGGGATCCACCTGCCTCTGCCTTCGGGGTGTTGGGATTAAAGGTGTGCACCAGTATGCCTAGTTTACAGCACACTTTTTTCTTTTTTTGGTATTTCGAGATAGGGTTTCTCTGTGTATCCCTATCTGACCTGGACTTGCTTTGTAGACCAAGTTGGCTCTAAACTCACAGAGATCCACCTGCCTCTGCCTCCCGAGTGCTGGGATTAAAGATGTGTGCCACCACCCCCCGGCTACAGCACACTTTTTTTTTTTTTTGGTTTTTCGAGACAGGGTTTCTCTGTGTAACCCTGGCTGTCCTGGACTCACTTTGTAGACCAGGCTGGCCTCGAACTCACAAAGATCCGCCTGCCTCTGCCTCCCAAGTGCTGGGATTAAAGGCGTGCGCCACCACCGCCCGGCACCAATTTTAATCTCTTAAGACTCATCTCAAAAGAAGAAGAAGGAGGAGGAGGAGGAGGAGGAGGAGGAGGAGGAGGAGGAGGAGGAGGCTGGTTGTGGTGGGCGTATGCCTTTAACCCCAGCACTCGGAGACAGAGGCAGGCAGATCTCTGTGAGTTCAAGGCAAGCCTGGTCTACAGAGAGAGTCCAGGATAGCCAGTACTGTTACACAGAGAAACTCTGTCTCGAAAAACCAAAAAACAACAACAAAAACCAAAAAAGCAAACAAACCATCTAAGGCTCGTTCATGAAGCCATTGTACCAGGGGCACTTTCCCACGGAAGTCAGCTGTTCAGCAGAATTTTTTTTTTTTTTTTTTTTTTGGTTTTTCGAGACAGGGTTTCTCTGTGTATCCTTGGCTGTCCTGGACTCACTTTGTAGATCAGGCTGGCCTCGAACTCACAGTGATCCACCTGCCTCTGCCTCCCAAGTGCTGGGATTAAAGGCGTGCGCCACCACCGCCCGGCTCAGCAGAATCTTTTGAGAGAAAGCTGCATTTCCCAAAGCAGTGCCAGATCCAGAGATGCATTCGTGCCCAAAGCTCTTACAGTGTGTGGTGTTCTTCTCACTGAGAATTTGAGGCGCCTGAACTACACAGTGAGTTCAAGCCCCAACTAAGAGTATGAGACCGAGCCTCATAGAAAAAACTCAGAGACAAAGAAACAGACAGACAGACTGACAGACACACACACACACACACACACACACACACACACACACACACACACA
>CAJQZJ010033456.1:2597107-2641336 GCA_907164525.1 Lophiomys imhausi | reverse complement strand
TCTTCAGGAAGTTGCTGGACTTTATTGTGCAGATCATTTGGAGGCTCCGAAATATGACGAAGGCTGAGAATGAGAACCCAGAAGAGGGAGAAGCACAGCACCCCTCCCTGTAAAACACAAACACCTTGAAGCAGAAGATGGAAGCACAGGATGGATTTTTTAAGGACAAAACTTCTTTGAAAGATTTCTATTTAGTGACATCCAAAAGAATGAGTCACAGCTCACGCTAACAATAGCAAAAGAGCCACAGGGAAGTCTTGGGACAAAGAGGGGTGGCTGAGCTCAAAGTCCTGGTGGCTCCTTGGATCTCACGTCCACATGCAGTCTCATGATATTTCCTGGAGGGAAAGTGAGGGAGGCAGGAAAGGCGAGAAAGGAGCAGGAGGGAAGTATTCATTAGTGTCCCTTCCTCCCTAGTGGGACACAGGTGCAAGACCCCACCATATTCCTGGAAGGATGGTGACTATGCTGTGCGGCAGCTGAGGGCTTAGAATGACCTACACCACCTTGCTGTGGCAGTGTATGACAACACAGAGTGACTACATTCCTGATGCTGGAGCGCTGTCCAAGATGGAACAGTTTTTAATTTGTGCATCTTCACCAGCCATAGACCACTGCATGCTGATAGGAGTGGTCCTGGACTGCCGCGCTGGAGAGTCATGGGAAACAGGAAAAATGTTTACTGGAGCAGTAGTCCACAGGACAGGAGCCAAGGAGAGGAACGGTTATTTGTAAAAAGCTTTTATCGGAGGACACCAGATCCCTTTTCAGTTGTC
Source organism: Lophiomys imhausi (assembly GCA_907164525.1). Classification (NCBI taxonomy): domain Eukaryota; kingdom Metazoa; phylum Chordata; class Mammalia; order Rodentia; family Muridae; genus Lophiomys; species Lophiomys imhausi. The sequence goes on along the minus strand of CAJQZJ010033456.1, from coordinate 2,640,560 downwards.
CCAGCAGGGTCAAATGATGGGTTTTGAACTACTGCCCAGCAAGCCCCGAATGGTATTTAGTCATTTCACAAAACAACAGCCTTGGATAAATGAGAAGCAATGCCATTCAAGATGAGGATGAGGTAAGAGGCCGTCCCACCACACTGAAGTCTTTTTTCCGAGTTTCCGTAAACTTGGAGCTTAGAGTTGAATACCCAAGTACTTATCTTCTGTTATCTTAAAAACAACCCAAATTCCTTCACCAGCTGATACCATCTTTTGGAATGGGCCTAAGTTCATGTAGCGAACGGGTGTAAGAGACTGTGTCACACAGTGAGCTGGCTAATCTGGGCTGGATCTTGGCTTCTAGAGCCATTAGCTGTGCAGTGTGTTGACCTCTCTGGGTCTGTGTTGTCACAGCCCTGAAACACAATACCTCCCTGGCTGGATCTCCCCATGCTGGTTGTGTGGCGTGGCGAAAGAACACATGGGAGCTGTTAAGAAGGGGGTGCTATGCGGCGGGGTTGCAGACTGCCCGCAGCCACCACCTCTCTGTGACCGCACAGGGAGTCTTGAAGCCTCTGGGGCTTATTAGGATGACACCGGTGGGTGCTGGGACCAGCCAGACTTACAAGTGGTTGTGAGCCTCTCCAATACATGTGGGTCCTCTTCTCGTCGAGCCACTTCTTACTTTAAATACGGAGGGACTGTGTAGCCCAGGGTGCCCTAGAGTTCACTACGTAGCCAAGACCATCTTGAAATCCTGATCCCCCTGCCTCCACCTCCAGAGTGCTAGCTTGATCTACAGCTTGAGCTGCCATTCCTGGACTGCTTCATCTTCAGCTAAAATCTGGAAGGATGCTTGCCAGGGAACACACAGGTGACAAATCACCAAGAAATTTATCTTGGTGTATACATTGGTATGGCCAAGGGCACATTCCTGGCATGACATCAGGCTGAAATGCAATGATTAAAGTATAACTGGGCACATGTGACCGTCTTGGAGATCAAATGAAAACTGACCCAAAGTCAGGGAAAAATATTATTCATTAGAGACGAGAGGTTTGTACACACTTGTTCCGGAGACAGATGACAGACAGATATGCTATATGGGATTATCATGAAAAGAAATTAGTTAGGGCAAGGTTTAACTTTTGGACTAAAAGGAACGATGCTGTTATTTTCCTGAGGCCTAGCTGGGAACTCCAAGCCAACAGCCACAACAGAAGATCAAAATAGCACTGTTATCAAAGGTTAAGGCCATGGATTCCTTTGTTAAAGTCCTCATCTGATTTTATTCTTGGCGGTTTTCTTTTACCAGGATGATGAAGATACTTCCTACCGTATTACCCCACGCCTTGGTACAGAGTTACAGTTGTGTTACACGTGGCTGCGGCTGAGAGTCACAACAGTTCTCACTTCTCAGCAACGAACACACAGAGGCACCTGAGTCCCACTCATGGCACTTCTACACCTCAGCTCAGTGTGAGTCCATTTAAGTGGCTTCTTACCTTTCTCACCAGAGTGTAACAGTAAATTTCTATTTATCAAACATATATTTATTAAAGCTTAACAATTACCTATCAATTACCTATAAAGTTCCTAAAACCCAAACCCTAACTCTAAAATCTAATATCTAAAACACCCTAATACCTATAAAACAAACATTTAACATTAACCCCAAATTTCTTTCTGTTTTTTCGAGACAGGGTTTCTCTGTGTAGCCCTGGCTGTCCTGGACTCCCTTTGTAGACCAGGCTGGCCTTGAACTCACAGAGATCTGACTGCCTCTGCCTCCCTAGTGCTGGGATTAAAGGCGTGCACTACCACGCCCAGCAATTACAGACATCTGAGAACTGTCATGTGGGTGCTGGGATTTGAACCCGGGTCCTTTGGAAGAGCCAGTGCTTTTAACTGCTGAGCCATCTCTCCAGCCCCCCTAAAGTTTCTTGAAAGGATATTTTCTTAGGTTAATTCTCTTGGTGTGGATCTGTAGGGATGGGCTGGTTTTCAATAAGTCTTTCAATCTTAAAGTCTAAGAGTCTTACTTGTCAGATCTTGAGACCAGTTTATAAATTTAATCAGTCAAGATTTGCCTCCGTGGTCCTAGGCCCAAATAATTCACGATTGGAAGCCCCTCCAAACCGCTTCTAACTCTGCCACTTGCTCACCGAACTGGCTTCCCGGTGTGATGTTCTGGCTCCGGTGCTCTGGAACTCCAAAGTCTTCGGCAGCTTTTCGAGTTGGTTTAAAATGATCCAACTCTGCCAAAAGGTACATCTGTCACGCCCTCCACCAATGTGGATTACTGATGGGGAGCACAAGATGATGGCGAAGTCTCTCTCGGCAGGTGAGGCAGAAGGGGTAAGACCCTGTGACCACGTGAATCTTGACTTAAATCTCTTCACCTGTCATAATGAATTGGTAGTGTGATTTTCGGCAGGAGTTTTTGTGTGCTTCCAAGTCATGCCCTTGGGCAATGTGTCCCTCCATAGCTGTCCTCGCAGAGGGGTCGAGGAGCAGCCGGAGATTGCATGATCTGTTGTGAAAATCTAGAGTTCTTTTCGACGGTGTCGTTGCCATGGTTCCTGGCGGGCTTTTCCAGGGAACGCCCCTGTCCAAGGTCCCATGATCAAAGACGTCATCTGCCTATCATAGGCTTTCAAGGCATGCCTTTCAAAGGTAAACATGGCTGTAATTGGACATGCCCATCTTTTTCCTGCCAAATTTCCAAAATCCTATGCTGGCAGATGTTACACTACTTTACTAACTCTACCACATCAGAGCCCAGATCATAACTGTCCAACTTAAAAAACTTATAAGGGAAAGGGAAAATTAAAACCAAAGAACAAGGAATATCCTCAAACTTGAAACACTGAAGGGAGCTTGGGATATGGCTCAATGTGCTTGCTTTGCAAGCGTGGGGTCTGAGTTCCATTCCCCAGAACCTACAGCCAAAAATTTCCAGGTATAGTAGTATGTGTTGTGATCCAAGGGCTGGGGTGGGGAGACGGGAGGGTCTCTGGGGCTCCATGGCCACCTAGTCTAACTTACTTGGCAAGCTGCAGGTCAGTAGGAGACCCTATCTAAAATAAACAACAGCAGTAAAACTCTGGAAAACTCCTGAAGATGATCTGTGAGGTTGTCCTCTCATTTCCACAAGCATGAGCTAACCCCCAAACATCAGCTCCCCCAAATCCCATAAATTTCTGTTAGCTATTAGTGCTGGAACCAAAGGAAATGGGAATTTTTGCATCCCGCTTAGGGTTCCAAAATAGAGGTGTTGAAGGGTATTCAGGTCAAATAAACCTACCCAAAGGCCCAAAACTGGGTTTGACGCCAAGAAGGAGGGATTCTGGGATAAGAAGAGAGTTGAGAGAAAGTTGAGGGAAGACTGGACCACGGGAATATGGTGAGGACACACTGATATTTGGGGTATAAGGGGACCCCAGGCCTTTACAACTTTTGCCTGGGAGTTCTAGACAGAAAGATTCGATGTGTAATCATTTTCTTTATACAGGGAGCCAGGGCAGAAGTCAACAGGTTTTCCTTCAGTCCTGTGGGACAGACAGCAATGAGGACCACATCCCCTGGCTTGGAGTGGCCCAAAAAGCATTAAGTAAAACTGTACCCTATTAACCCGAGAGGTCAGAATCCAGAAAGGGTTCTATTATCCTGTGTCTCAAGGAGGACCTTGAAGTCCGTCTCTCTGTGTCTTTCCAGAGGAAGGTGAACCTAACCAGTCAAGAGCTGAATTGTGTTCCCCCAGAAGTACGTGGGAACCCTATCCCTGTGTACCTGTGACAGTGATGACTGTATTTGGAAACAAGGTTTTTGGCAGAATAACCAAGTTAAGAGGATGTGTTTAATGCCTGGCAGTGATGGTGCACACCTTTAACTTCAGCAACTAGGGAGGCAGAGGCAGGCAGATCTCTGTGAGTTCAAGGCCAGCCTGGTCTGTAGAGCTAGTTCCAGGACAGCCAGGGCTACACAGAGAAATCCTGTCTGGGGGGGTGGGGGGGGGGAAGATATCTTTACTCTGAGCCTGAAACTAATGTGCCTACGGTCCTTAGAAGAGAAGAGAGTGCTACATGTCGTGGTGGTGGATACTTGTAAGTGTAGCACTTGGGAGGGTGAGGCAGGAGGATTATGAGTTCAAGGCTAGCCTGAGCTATTTAGTGAGTTTTCATCTCAAAAACCAAAACCAAAAGTCTCTCTGAAAACAACCACAAACAACTGATGGGGTGATGTTATGCATTCTAAATGTTAATTAATTGGTCCTGCTTGCTGTCTGTTATTTATATTGTCTCTGATTAGTTAAATAAATGCTGAGGCCTGAGATTGGGCAAAGACAGAGATAGGTGGGACTAAGGTATGCAGGCTTCTGAGACAGCATCTTGGGGAGACAAAGCCAGGAGCAGGCAAGGAGTACACAGGCCATGGGTTAGAGAAAAGAACCTCTTTCCACATGGCCAGGAACATCGGCATAGCATGGAAAATAACAGTCCAGGGGACATATGTGTATATGGGATCATATTTGGGTAATAGAATTATGAGCTAGTTCAGAGAGGCTAAGATTATACAGTCTAGGCCTAGGCCTGTTAAAATCCATCCGGTGTCTGTTGTATTCATTTATAATGGCAGGTTAAGCATTAACAACCGCTGAATCAATTAACAATAATATAAAGACTTAGTAATAATTTAATTAGTCATTTTGTTACAAATAACATATATATATATATATATATATATATATATATATATGAACTAAAAAAGAAAAAGGTGAACAAGAGCTGGGCGGTGGTGGCACACGCCTTTAATCCCAGCACTTGGGAGGCAGAGGCAGGTGGATCTTTGTGAGTTCGAGGCCAGCCTGGTCTACAAAGTGAGTCCAGGACAGCCAGGGCTACACAGAGAAACCCTGTCTCGAAAAAAAAAAAAAAGGTGAACAAGAGAAGAACTTGGAAGACTAGCTCACAGAAAGAGAAAGTCCAGTGACCAAAAAGGCAGAGATGGAAGGGACAGAACTACATGGTGGTGAATATGCCATGATATCCCTCACTGGGAGCAGGACACCTGCTCAACTTGACCCTGAACCTCCAGCCTGCAGGAGAACGGGACACAGCTCTGTTCTAACCCACCCAATCCATGATACATTGCTATGGTAAACCTAGGAGATGAACCCAGGATTTCCCTAACACAACTGTAATTCTGTACCAAGACATGGGGTGATAAGGTAGGAAGTTAGTCTAAAATGAAGACCCCAGCCTTCGTTACAACCAGAGGCACCCCAACCAAGTTCATATTCATGATGGAACTTCTATTGGTTTTAATCCAGGGACACTGAGTGCGTGCCCACACTTGGGAGGGGACCCAAGTCACAAGCAGCTATTAGGTATGAACTTGTAGTGACCTAGGAAACAATCTACTTATTTGGTCATGTTTATCACAAGCATGAGCCAAACAACGTAAGACAGCATTTGAGTTGGCACCAGCCCCCGAACCTCTTCGGCCCACCTGGCTCAGGTCCTGTGAGCGGTTCATTCCATTAGAACAAGCCCTTCACTTGCTCTGTTTCTGTGTCCAGGTCTATGTCATAAAAGCAGGGTCGAGTGGGCAGTCCTGGCATTGTGCTCATCTGGAAGAGAAAACAAAGGATTGCACGTGAGCAAAGTCCGAGGGGTGACTAATCATTGCGCCGTCCACTTGACATAAACCAACCACACAATTCACGACGGCCCCGTAGAACATTAGGTTATGGGCACTGTCAGTTTGCCCCTGCCCTCACTCTGCAAGGAAATCAAATACATACAAACAGCACACATCACCTCCCCCAACATGTAGCCCGTTCACCCTCCTCTGTAGTCCCACACCACACAGGTTCCTTCACCGGTGTGAAGGGGACACAGATATACATCATGGCTTAGAAAGCATGTCTCATGTGGTACCCACGGTCCCTGGTTGTGTCCCCTTTCAGCTCAAAAGAACTTAATCCCTCAGTGCCATCTCTCCTTTATCTGCTGGCCAGGTGGGGAGCCCATGGTCCTCCCTGGACTCACTGACCACTCCCTGCCCTGCTGGTCCTGGAGTGTGGCAGTGGAGAGGCTGAGGCAGGACAAGGAGAACGCAGCACGTGGTGCTAGCTGGCGCAGGACACTTGCTTTCCACGAGGACTGCAGGACAGGTGTGTATCATGTCTACAAAGACCTTTGAATGCAGCTGGGGATAAAGGCCCCATCTGTCACACCCTGGTGGGCAATTACACCCTGAATCTCAAACAATGAACCAAGTGCAAACTCTGGCACCTGACATAGTAGCCAGGGACCTGCTGTATTTTAAAAGGCAGGCTCCTAGCATGGAGCTGAAGTTTCTCTTGTTACTTCTGTGTTAACCCTACAGAAAGGAGGGTGGCCATGAGTCTTCTGGTCATTCTAATCCTGTCACACTACTGGGACATAAAACTAGCCAAGATGTTAAGCACCAGGAAGTGACACACGTCTGTCTTCCATTTTCAGCTTCTTTCATTTAAGTGAGAGAGGCATGAGTGGAATGGCAAAGTTCCCCCATTCCTTTTGACGATGCAGTAATCACTTCTGAGAATCAAGACTACTTATTTGGGATAAGAAACCACAGGCTTGCCGGGCGGTGGTGGCGCACGCCTTTAATCCCAGCACTTGGGAGGCAGAGGCAGGCGGATCTTTGCGAGTTCGAGGCCAGCCTGGTCTACAAAGTGAGTCCAGGACAGCCAAGGATACACAGAGAAACCCTGTCTCGAAAAACCAAAAAAAAAAAAAAAAAAAGAAACCACAGGCTCTGTAGAGCAAAAGGCTCCCTGACCTTCGCATAAAGAGACGTGTCCACTCTTCCTGCCTAGGAAGCACAATATGGAGCTATGTGTTACCACGACTGTACACACTCCCACCAAGTTCTCCACCCACCACAAACTGTCATCAGAGTGCAGCTCCCAGACTGGATTCCATACAGCATCACAGAGAAAAGAAAGAAAAATGGAGAGCCCCTGGGAATTGACCTCTGGCCACAGGCCCGGGGTCAGTAGGGCTCTGTGGTAACTGTATGCTCTCCTGCTTAAAATAAACGAGGAGCCACTCAATCTACGCACTTGTCATACCACATTAGTGGATTCTTGTGCAAAGGCCAGAAAAAGCCTTTTGTCTTCATGTTCTTGATTTTAACTACAGCTAATCTCCCAAATTTTTCCTAACCAGGAGAAACCACACTTTCTATCAACAGTGTTTAGAGGCATAAATGAAGGCTGGTGGGATGGCTCCACAGTAAAGGTGCTTGGTGCTAAGCCTGAGGGCCTGGGTGGCTCCCAATTAATTGTCTATATATACCTGCAGTTCCAGGGGATCTGATGTGTTCTTCTGGACTCCATGCACACCAGGCATGTACGAGGTGCACAGTCATACGTGTAGACAAAAAATAGTCATCAAAGAAATCCTATACCAGCTAATGATTGCTCAGGGCAAAGAAAACCCCCGAGCAGATGAAACTGGCAAGAGCTCACCGGAGACTGTACTCTGTTTAATTCACAAACATGAGGGAAACAACACGAGCTATCTATCTCCTGGATGCTGAGATTACAGATGTGCACTCCCACATGTGGCCTCCCGTTTCACATGCCTAGTTCTGGAATTTGATTCTTCAGGAGGATTAGAAGTTGAAATTGGTCACGGGGGTGTTTTCTAAACAAGGGAAGTAGAGAGAAAGGAAAAATTGCCAGGGGCCTGTTCTGTACATAAGTCCAATGGGGTCATTCCTTGGAAAATGTGATGTGCTAGGGAAAGGGATAAACTGATGAGAAAGAGGAGACAGACAGGGGAAAGGGAGGTCTACTTTATAGTTTTAGTCTTGATTCCTTTTCAAATTCAATGCCTGCTTAAGAATGGTGTTAGGTGCTGACCGTGGTGGCGCACGCCTTTAATCCCAGCAATCAGGAGGCAGAGGCAGGTGGATCTCTGTGAGTTCGAGGCCAGCCTGGTCTACGTAGAGAGACTGTCTCAACCCTCCCAACCCCCACAAAAAGAACGATGTTAGCTCACATAGGGCTAGAACCTTTACGAAGACCAACTTTAGAGACAAGCCACAGCAGGTAGTAGATAATACATTATGACTGTAAAACACAAACACTTCTAAAGTGTTATGAATAGAATAACTACCCAGATCTTCCCTGTTGCTCTACTAAGATCAAACTTGGATTATCAATAGCATTTTGCAGTCTGCAATCAGTTCGTGTTTGCATGGCCTCATTGAAGAATTACCTACATATTCAGTTAAAATTTCTAGCCTGGGGATGTGGCTCAGTGGCAGAGGGATTATCTACTTAGCATACTCGAGGCCCTGGGTTTGACCCCCCTCCAAATCATACACATATACAACATTTTTGGGAAGCAGAAGGAATTATAGGTTATAGCTGGGATGCTGCTTCACTAGCTGATTCTAGAGGGTTAGCAAAATCCAAAGAAGGGCTTTGTAAAGCACAGCCATACCAGCTAGCTAGTTATATAGACAGTGGTCCTTCATAGTTTACATGCTTCGTTCTATTCCCTGAGAGATACACAGAGATCACCAGGACACAGGCGTTAAGCCATTTACACTTGGCTCTTCACATGTCCCCCTGGATCTCTATAGAGATCCTTTCTGAACTTGCCAGCAGCCCTGAGGTAGGTGGAGGCTGACAGGCTTTCCTCCATTCCTCTATAGATGCAGAGATAGACGTAGAGATGCTCAGTGGAGGAGGATCTGCAAGTACCTTGGTTCTAGGTGGATCAATAGTCTGAGGGGTGGGTAACCATGGGAAACAGATCCAGACTGGTGGGAAGGGCTTTTGCTTCATAGGGAAAGGCATGGCCCTTGGGCACTTAGCTCACTGAGCTTTCATTAGTCATTGTAAGTATGGTGTGACAATGTCTACATTATGGACTCTATTTTGACATTAAAATGAGACATGGTAAGAAAAGACCCCAGTTAGGCACTTTGCTATTCCATTACCTGAGTGTTTGAAATAAATGAACAGGGAGATAGCCCAGCAGGCAGAAAAGTATCTGCCTTGCTATGCTGACCGGATGACCTAACTTTTATTTCTGGACAATACAAAGGTAGAAGAGAAAAGACTCCTTCAGGTTGTCTTCTGACTTTCATGTGGGTGTGGTGACATGTGTGCTCTTTCCATCATGTCCCCCACTTTCTTGGACATAAACATATACACACATACACATAAATAACAATGAATGAAATAAGACTGTTACTTATGGCAGAGACAAGGGCTGGAGAGATGGCTGATCGGTTATGGGCACTGACTGCTCTTCCAGAGGACCTGGGTTCAAATCCCAGCACCCATACGGCATCTCACAAATGCCCAAAACTGACATTGTCTGTAACTCCAAGATCTGATCCTTTCACATAGACATCCATGCAGGGAAAACACCAATGCACATAAAATAAGAGTAAATAAAATAAAATAAACTTATGGTAGAGACAGAAATAGAAAAAGCAAAAGGAAATCTGATCCATGACTATATTTCTCTTATGGGGCAAATAATTCTTATTTATTGAGATATTTCCCTAATTTTTTCTGCGTTGCCAGCTATCTTAAAGTTACTCTCGCAGAGGGGATAGCTCCCAATTCCATACATTTTATAGTTTCTAGTTACCGCAGTCAAATCTGAAGCTAAACTCAAGAGCCAAGATTCAAAATATCCTAGGCAGTGGGGGCAGCTCTGATGAAGAGAGAGCCCTGCAGAAGCGCAACTCTAAATCAGAATGAAGCCTGACCTTAAACTGAGCTCCAGTGTTGGCATGGGGCATTGCTGTACACAGGCCCAGCAGAGCTGCATGGAGTGGAAGTGCCTCTGTCTGCCTTTCCACTTTGGTGAGTCTTTCCTGTCATTTGGAACCATACTTTTTCACCAACCATCTGCAGGTGGCACGCCCTGAGATGCTGTACGTGCTCTGGGAAACAAAATGATCTAATAGCAGGTTTCTGAGGAGCACCTCCCTTGAACATTAACAGAGATTGTCTTGGTAATCACCATCCTGTGGGGGGAGAGGGTATAGAGAAAGAGCTGGAAGAAAGGGTGGAATTACGAGCATTGTTTTTGCTAGGAAGTTTACTATTTTTCCCTCCTGCTGTGCTGAATTTAGGGCCTCACGCAAGCACTGTACCAGGGAGCCATTTTCCTGACCAGTTTATTATTTCTCTCTTGTTTTCCTCCTCTGTTTGTCTTCTAGACCAATGCAAAGCTCCTCTGTGATTAAAAACTGCAAAGTGGACAAACTTAACAGGAGGAGAGAGGGCCTGCGTTATTGAATCTTCCTTGATGCTGCTCCCGGAGCTGAGGAGTGTGTGTGGAAGCCTTGGCTAGAGAAGAGAAGGGGAAGGGTCAGAGGCCCCAGACCATGTCTACCAACTGGAAGCTTGGCTAGCCAGCCAACACATGCTGGATCAGGGACCATCCGAGGTCCATCTTAACTCTCAAAGATGATGAAAGTCTTCATTGCTCTCTCTCTCTCTCTCTCTCTATATATATATATATATATCACTATATTTTTTATTTAATTATATATATATATATATATATATATATATATATATATATATATATATATATATATATATATCCCAAGATAGGATTTCTCTGTGTATTCCCAGCAGTCCTGGAACTCACCCTATAAAACAGGCTGGCCTTGAAATTAAAGGCATGCACCACCACCACCCAGCCTCTCTCTGTATTTTTTTTTAATAGACAGAATCTTACTATCTAGCCCAGGTTAGCTTTGAGCTTACAATCTTCTTGCCTGAGCCCCATCGGTGTGGAATTACAGCCTTGCTTTACCATGTCCAGCCTTTCTACACCGCTGGGAGGATGCCAACACACTTCTCCCCCGCTTTAACTTTTCCCAAATCCTAGGCTGAAAAACACTTGACCGTGTTCCTTGCATAAACAGAACACTGTTTCCTATTTTAAGGGCAGATAAGGGATAAGGTCAGGGCTGCTACAGACCGGAGATGGGCTCTCTCTCCTACTTTACATTTGTGCATGTGTGTGTGGTGTGCCGGGGCATACCTGTAGAAGGCTGAGGACACCTTGCAGGAACCAGTTCTCTCCTACCACCACAAGAAAAAGAAGGGGCTACAAAGAAGAGAAAGGGCTACAAGGTAGAAAGAGGTTGCTGCTCTCCTGGCTGCTGGTGCTCCCCCAAACTGCTGCTTGTTCTTCCTGCTGCTGTCTCCTGGTTTGCTGGACTTCTAATGAGACTGGTATTACCCCCAAAGAATCCAATGACCCTAATCAGCAGGAAGTAGCTCAAAGAGACCTACGTCCCTTCTCCCTCTAACTTTTCTCTCCCACTTAGGGTTGAGGGGCAGAAGGGAGGTAGAGGTACTAAGTACCATAAATTAAGTACAGTAAAAACTTTATTTTCTTCAGGCATCACACTCAGGCCATCAGACTTGGGCCTTTACCCCCTGTCCTATCTGTCCCCTTCTCCCCAACTTTAACTTCTTTCAGGGACATCCATAGTACCGCTGTGGACAACATTACAGGACTGCCTTTCTCTAGGCAAACACCAGAGGTGGAAGACAGAGAAAACCGAGGACCAACTCTGTTTAACTCAGCCGCAAATTATCACTACCCCCTTTCTCTCACAAACACATTCACAACATATTAAAAATAAGAAGAGGGATTAGGAGTGTAGTTGAATAGCACAGCTCACATTTATACATGAGGACCAGGGTTGCATCTTTAGCACAAAGCTAAAGGGGAAGAGGAGAAACAGTAAGGGAACAAGACGATCAATCCTTTTTCTTTTCCTCCCAAATTTAATTTTTGCCAAATGAATCACGTACTTCGGTTAAAAGATTACATCATTCCTGAAGGCTTACTATAAAAACTGGCATTCTCTCCCCACCGCTGCCTGCAAACTGCTGCTCCCAAGAGACAGACCATTAACTCTTGGCCGTTGCTGTCTATGGTAGTTTGAATGAAAATGACACCCATAGGCTAACAAGGAGAGGTGTGGCCTTATTAGAGAAAGGGTGTCACTGGCTTTGAGGTCTCAGAAGCTCAAGCCAGGCCCCGCAGCTCACTCTCTCTTCCTGCTGCCTGCTGATCCACATGTAGACTCTCAGCTCCGTCTCCAGCACCATGTCTGCCTGCACGCCACCATGCTTCCCACCATGATGATGATGGACTAAACCTCCGAACCAGTAAGCCAGCCCCAATGAAATGTTTTCCTTTATAAGAGTTGCTGTGGCCATAGTGTCTCTTCACAACAATAAAACCCTAGCTAAGATACCTTCCTCTGTTTACTTGGCCTTGAAGAATCAGGTTTTACCCTGCTTTCTAATGTCGACGAGATAGGGTTTCTCATCACACCTGCAGCATTCTGATTTGGCTAGCCTGGCTGGCCTGGCTGGCCGGGGATCAGTTCCTCTCATCTCTGCTTCCTTAGCGCTAAGATTAAAGCTCATGCTTGGCTTTAATGTTTAGTGCTGAGGAGCTAAATTCAGGCCTCACTGAGTAAGCTCTCCAGGCCTCTAACTCATTTCTTAATGCATCGGAGAAAAAGATTAATTTTCTATGGTGCCATCCTGCCGGCGTCATCATCATCCTGCAGGGTTATTAAAACAATCCCCATAGTGGGCTCTTCCTGTTCTACAATCAATAGAATGTTTCTGCTCTCTGGGTTTCCATTTCCTTGACCCATATTGTAGTAGACATGCCCACAATGACCCGAGTTGGCCCCAGTCTTTGATGGGGGTGTTGAGTGGTGTCTAACCAACATAAGAGGCCACATGTGAGGGGACACCACCCGTCCTAACAGATTCAAGAGAAAGTCTTTCTCTCTTGCTGGCTTTCAGGAACGACACTGGAACAAAGAAGAAGTCAAGTGGCAAAAATCCTACATGTGTAGCAAAAAACTGGGCAAATATTCTGTGAATAATCCAAGAGCAACAAAAAGGACCCCAGGCCACAGATGGGGTCCTGCCCCCAGCTGATGCCAATACTGAGAATACAGCCAGGCCAGGTTCAGAGTTCTGAGCTGTGGCTACCATCAATTCTTTCTGCTTTAAGCTACTTAATCTGTGGCCGATGTCACCAGTGGAAGAAAAACACACACTTTATTAATTGATAAGCAAGCTCCTCTAGCAGCATTCTGAGACCACGAAGGCTTACATTAACGATTAGTATATTGACAGATAGCTTGGTTGGGCATAGAGATAAAGGTAAGTTGTTGTTGTTTTAAGATTTATTTATTTATATGAGTGCTCTGTCTGCATGCACACCTGCAGCCAGAAGAGGGCATCAGATCACATTGTGGATGGTTGTAAGCCACCATGTGGTTGCTGGGAATTGCACTTAGGAACTCTGGAAGAGCAGCCACTGCTCTTAACTGCTGAGCCATCTCTCCAGCCCTGTTGTTGGGTTTTTTTTTTTCTGAGTCTGAGGACAATGCTCTCCGGTAGTCTAGCCTCCTCATCGCTGTTGAGAAGGTCCATGTCACTGTGACTTAATTCTCCTGTAATGGTTTCAGTGTTCTCTCTGACCAGTGGTCCTTTGTACTTAATGATAAGGTTCACTGGTGTTAGTCTATGAATCCATCTTGGTGACCCCTTTGATTAGAAACTCATTCAGTCCTGGGGAGAGAATTATTTCTTTCATAATTTCACCTCCTCCCCTCTGGTTTCAACTGCCCATTTGGAATTACAATTACTTGAATGTTAGGTTTACTAGACTGTTCTTCTAATCATGGATCTTTTTGGTTTTTTTTTTGTTTTTTTTAAAGCAGGGTCATGAGTTTTAGTAGTCCTTTTAATTCCAGAATACATGCCCTTATGAGACAGACAACTGGGGAGCGTATGCTCTCTCACTAAAGCTTGTTTGGTTTCCAAATACTTGGAGATTTCCCAGATATCTTTCACTCTTGATTTCTCATTTAATTCCATCGTGGTTTCTGAACATACTTGATGTGATCTCAATCCTTTAAATTTTATTGAGATCAGTTTTGTGGCCCAAAACATAGTCGGTCTTGGCAAATGTTCCATGTACTTTTGCAAAGATTTTGCCCTGTGCTGTTGTTGGGTGGAGTGTTCTAGAAATGCCAATTAGGTGAAGTGAAATTATAGCATTATTCTAGCCTTCTACATCTTTATTGATTTTAGTCTTTTTTTTTTCTTTCTGAAAGTAGTTTAAAAATTTCTGACTCAGCCGGGCAGTGGTGGCACACGCCTTTAATCCCAGCACTTGGGAGGCAGAGGCAGGCGGATCTTTGCGAGTTCGAGGCCAGCCTGGTCTACAAATTGAGTCCAGGACAGCCAGGGCTACACAGAGAAACCCTGTCTCGAAAAACAAAACAAAACAAAAAATTTCTGACTCTACTTGTGGACTTCTCTATTTTCTCTCATGTCTCCCCTCATTTCATGTATATTAAAAATGTTATACAAGATTATTAGGTCTGTTGATAAAAATGCTCCTTTGATTAAAAAAATATTTTTGTATTTTGTGTCTCATTTGTTCACCCCTGTGTAAGAGAGGAAAGCTGGCCCACAAACTTCTGGAGAGTCTCCCGTTTCCTCTCTCCATCTCCCTGTTGGAGCACTGAGATTACAGATGCGCTCTGTGTCTGACTTTAAATGGGTTTTTGGGATTTGAACTCAAGACTTGTGTGGCCAGTGGTCTACCCACTGAGCAATCTGCCCCAGTCTCTCATTTAAGTTTTATATGTATCAGCTTCTGCATCACATGTGTGCTTGGTGTCTGTGGAGTTCTGAAGAGGGCATCAGATCCCCTGGAACTAGAACCACAAAAAGTTGTGATCCACCACAAGGGTGCTAGGGACCTCACCTGGATCCCATGTAAGAACAGCCAGTCCTCTTTTTTTTTTTAATTTAATTTAATTTAATTTTTAGGTTTTTCAAGACAGGGTTTCTCTGTGTAACAACTCTGGCTGTCCTGAAACTCACTCTGTAGACCAGGTTGGCTGTGCCTCCCTAGTGCTGGGATTAAAGGTGTGAGCCACCACACCCGCCCAGACATATATTCTTATATTCTGTTCTGGGTCAGTTAAGCTTTTTTAGTTACTCCAGAATAGGTTTGCCTCTTTGGGTTTTGCTTTTAATCTCTATTAGGGAGAACTAGAATTGTGTTTAGTCTGGGATTAATTTTATCCTTACCACCAAGGAAAGACTTTTTAATATTTTTAAAATTCTGACCTCTTCCTAAATTTGTAGCGGCCACATGCGAATACCTTAATTTTTTGGGTGATCTCTTCCCTGGCTTCAGGTAGTTTCTCTATACAAGAACTGATCATACTGTCTTGAATGCTCCAGGAAGGCACAGTTTTCCTTGCAGATACTCTGCCACGAAAATGCTACCTGCCTTGATTTCCCTGGAGGGACACTCTCTCTCTGTCTTCAAAGACGGAACAAGCTGAGTTTCTGGTCTCTGGCATTCCTCTCCTTATACACTAGCCTGGACCCCTTTTCTACATAATAGCTACGATCGTTCTGAGCTGGCCCTCCTTGCTGGCCTCTTATTTTCTGGGGGGTCAGGGTTCTATCCCAGCTGACACTCCTTGTCTTGAGTTTTGTTTTTCAAAACTTCTTTCAACTTTCCACTTATTTCAAGGAGAGGTTCACTGTACTCCTGTAACTCTACCTTCCGCAGCATGTAATGTACACGGAGGAGTGTTATTTCTCATTAAGGGAGAAAATATTGTCTTACGAATGTATGTGTACATTTTATAGGCTCATGGAGCCTTAAGTTAGCTATAATTCTACCTACCAATTAGAGAGCAATGTTATAAGAAACATGATATACCGGGAAATTAGATTTGAAGAATCCCATTAATAAAATTACATTAATAAGCCTTCTATGCAACACCCAACTAACATATAAAATAAACACAGGAGAAGCAATCTTTTCACATAAAACCTTTGTAATACTTAAAACAGGGCATAAGAGAGTCTGTACTTAAAATGTAGTTTAATATAATATACATGCTTAAAAAAAAAACAACTTAGGGCTAGGTATGGTAGTGCACAGCTTTAATCCCAGCACTCAGGATGTAGAGGCAAGTGGATCTTTGTGAGTTCAAGGCCAGCCTGGTCTATGTAGTGAGGTCCAGGCTAGCCAGGGCTACACAGCGAGACCCTGTCTCAAAAAACAAAAACCTAGAACTATTCGTAGGAATGAACAGACAATAAGGCTACATACATTTTCTATTTGGGCTGTAAACTAAATAATAATGGCTAATACAAACATAATAATAATATGTTTCTTTAGTGCTTGCATTTTCTTAATTCTCTGAATTTCTTAAACACAATGAATTGATTTCCTTTGAACTTGTATTTTATTTTTTAATTTTTTTTGTTTTTTTTTGAGACAGGGTTTCTCTGTGTAACAGCCCTGGCTGTCCTGGACTCACTTTGTAGACCAGGCTGGCCTCGAACTCACAGAGATCCGCCTGCCTCTGCCTCCCGAGTGCTGGGATTAAAGGCGTGCGCCACCACCGCCCGGCGTTATTTTTTAATTTTTTTGACAGGTTAGCTCTTTCATTGCCTTGCCCCTGACACAAGCTACAAGAACCATCTGAAGCTAGTATACCTCCTTGTGCTACCCTCTCGGCGACCCTGGTGAATGACAGCTTCCCTTGATGGCACATTCCCAAATCAACACAGCTCAGGCATCTGACACGCATGTGAGTAATTCTCTTGCATGCTGATGCAGACGGAAACCATCAGCCCACTAGCTATTTTCCCACACAAACCAGGCCGATAAAGCCAGAGCTCTCCTTATATACGAGGCACAGATTACCAACAAAAGTGCACTTTATAGTGGAGGACACACCTCCTGCCATAGCTTGAGATGGTAGTGAAATGGTATCCAATTTCAACAAACACATCACTTCTACTTTCTCTGCCTCCGCCAATCCACACTGGCCGCTTTACTCTCTGTACGGTATTATTCTGTAGACCTGTAGCAAATCTGATGCTCCAAGCAAGCCTACTAGATGTGGCACGCATTACTTTGATTCCGCGTCCTATTTTGGAACTCAGGGAAAGTGACACAGAACAGTTTTTAGAATTCTCTGAATAATTGCCTGGCACTCCCTTACTTCCCTGCCCTAGAGCCAACAGGGATTCCCATGGGCAAAGGAACTAGGCTGGATCTCTGCTTTAAGAAAGAGGCTTTTTTTTTTTTTTAAACCCCTTTCATCTCATTCCCACCAGCACCTGGGCATTCCGGGGCCTTCGGAAGCAGTTTTGCATGGTTATTACGGAAACACAACATCACGTGAATCTCTCTTTTTGAGTCAGTAAAGTAAGGCCCGCATACCAAATCTGTGTGCATGTGCGCGCTGTGTGTGTGTGTGTGTTTGTCTGTGAGTGTGTGTGTGCGCGCGTGCGCTGTGTGCAGTTGTGTGGCTGTGTGCGCGCGTGTGCGCTGTGTGCAGTTGTGTGGCTGTGGGTGCTTTCACAGTGGAGCTGAGCAGTTAGGATGGAGACCGTATGGGTCTAAGCCTGGTGCTTTAAGCTGTTCTTAGTCCCTTCATAGGAAATGTTTCTCGACCTCTGTGCTAGGAGATGGTGTTACGGATGGAAGAGGTTAAAAGCCAGGAGAGTGAAAGAGCTTGGGAAGAATGTGGGTATTCCATAACTTTCCTTAAAGATAGCACGGCCAACTCAAGTGTGGATGTCTACTGATACTGCTTCATCAGAACACATATCTTAGAAAAGAAAAAGTCAGAGGCATTAATTTGGTGCAGCAGAGGAATGCTGTGGGACATATGAGAGTTTTTCATAGTAATTTTCACTTATAATCTATTTTGCAGGATTTAAGTCATAAACATACACACACACACACATACACACACACAATACATACTATAATATATATAACAAGGAACTTTTTTTGGGAGACAGAGTTTCTCTGTGTAGCCCTGGCTGTCCTGGAACTCACTCTGTGGACCCGGCTGACCTCAGACTCGAGTGCTGGGATGAAAGGCGTATGCCGCCACCACCTGGCCTAAGGTACTATGTATTCTGTGTGGAATCTCATTGTTGGGGCTGCAAAGACCTTACGTTTTGGGGGATACTTTCTCTTCTAGCCATAATAAGCCATGCTCAACTTTCATGTCACTTGGATCAGACATAGTAAACTCGGTGATTTCTTGGTCATCTGAATATGGAAAGAATGGTCCCATCACAAAGCATCAGTCCAGAGCTGGGCTCACTGTAGTGACATGGAAGTGGCAGGTTCTGACGGCTGTTTTGGGAACTGGTGCTGTGACTGCTGGCTAGAATAGGACAAACAAGGTCTAGTCATGCTCACCGCACCCACAGAACCCACAGAAGGATTTATATCCCAAAACTCTGAGAAGGTACCTGGGAGTGACTTTGTACTTGCTACTGTCCCTTACATCTGTCTCTCTGTACGGTGCATTCTCAAATGCCTTTATCAACTGCAAAATGTGGGGGTCCCTAGGGACACTCTGACAGGAAAATGCTTTTGGACAAGTTGGTAAGTAGGACCGAATCAGAGCATGCTGATGAAAGCAGAGCCCTGGGCCCTGCAGGGAGATGGAACACAGGGGCACTGGGGTTTGGCTTCTCACAGGAAGGTGCTTCCAAAGATAAAAGTGGCAAAACCAGGGCAGAGGATGGCAGCAGGAAAACAACAGAATGGCAGACTTGGTTCAAGGGAGGGAAGTGGAAAGAGCAGAGTGAGTGAGAACCTACTGAACAGATTCTATGTTTAGCTCTTGCCGTGAAACGCAAGTACACAAAGGTCCCCTGGCCTTCTGAACCAGCAGAGAGGGAAAGAGGGAAAGAGGTTGGGGAGAGAAAGACAGAGGGAGAAGGCAAGGAAGAAGAAAAAAAAAGATAAAGAGAGAAGAGGGAGGGAGAAAAAGAGGAGAGGGAAGGAAGGGAGAGTAGGGAGAAAG
Organism: Lophiomys imhausi; assembly: GCA_907164525.1. Taxonomy (NCBI): domain Eukaryota; kingdom Metazoa; phylum Chordata; class Mammalia; order Rodentia; family Muridae; genus Lophiomys; species Lophiomys imhausi. The sequence continues at coordinate 2,621,612 of CAJQZJ010033456.1, read as the reverse complement.
ATAAGAGAGGAGAGAGAAGGAGAGGGGAGGAAAGAGGCTTCATTAAAATTATGTGGCTTTTTTTTTTTTTAAACTAGATTTGGGCCATATGACTGTAGCTGCTTTAGAATAAAGTCAGCTAAAAATCCACAAGGTCGAGGTGGCTGAACTCATATGAAGTAAACACTGCATTCTATTCCTTTGCCCTGGGACCCGCTTTCCCCAGCCTCCCAGTCTGAATTCCTCGTCTCTCATCAAGACTGCCCCAAATTATGATTGATGTGAAAGCTGCAGTAAAATGATACCGTAGTTTCAGTTCTTTCCAAAAATTTAATGAAATCAGGAAAGCTGGCGCAGGTCCACCCAGTCAGAATCAAAGCTGGGGACCATGATCACGGCTTCAAAGACACACAGATGAGCTGAAAGGAAATACAGCTGTACACAAGTATTGGTACTGTCTTTACAGAGACCGATGGCCCCTGCAGTGAATGAACCCTTGTTGACAGTGCCAAGTGCCAACAAAATGGTGACATGATTGCCAACTTAAGAGAGTTTAACATTTCTACCTTCCTATACTGCCACATTTAGTTGTCTTGGGATATGGGGTTAAGTTACAGTGTTCATGCGATTTATATCAAGCTCAAGCAATTTCTATTAAGTTAGCTTTTGAAAAATGATTGGGGGATATACTCCAAGCACTTAGAGACTCTTCTGGGATTAGTGGGTGGAAATATGAAAAAGCCGAAACAGTCCAGAAAAAAAAGAAGGGAGGTCAGGGAGTGAGCTGGGAAGCATATGGATGTTGTAATGAAACCCTTAGTTCAAGAGGAAACTGACCCAAAGCATTGACTCAGAGCCCCGAGGAAATGCCTCAGGATTCCAAAGACCTGGTAGCGTCATGGACCGGGTCCAAGAACAAAAAAGTGAAAAACAATATTGGAAAATCCTGAGGTGTTTCCATCTGCATCACTGATAAGATCTTGGCTCAAATTCCTTTTGATGGGTCACTAGTCAAAAGGCATCCTTGCCCTATAAAATCACAGTGTAGCTTTTCTACTCCAGTGTGGTCCAGCAGGCACGCCCCTGTTACTATAGATAGGAGGACCAGAATAAACTTTTCTTTGTCACCCTTTGATTTAATCAAAACACAGGGCTGCTATCAGATCTGTATTTTAGATGTCATTTAGGTTTCTCCAGAAAGTTTTCTCTGTGGCCAATGGACCCAATCAGAGCTGGGTTGTCTGGTTAACATTGCTCATCTTCCATGGTGCCATGCCCCAGAATAAACTTACTATACAAATGCAACTTTAAAATCCTCTCAGGTCTCTGTAGAGCCTCACTAGAAGTCACAACTTGTCAGGCAAACAGAAAACAACAAAACATAGGGTGCATTAGAGTACATTGGCTGGTATCCCCACAGCCTTCGCAGGAAGAAAGGAATTAATGGTGATGACTAGATGGCTTCCATCATGTCCCCACTAGGGGGTAAAGAACTAACCATATGCAATGCCCCACCAATGGATGGAGAGATTTCAGACCATGAGTAAATAAATGAAGATACATGTTTATCACTACCTATCTGCACACAAGCCTCGAATCAATCAATCAATTAATTAATTAATTAACTAATTAATTCGGCAGTGCTAAAGATTGAATTCAGGGCCTTTAATCTGGTCCGCATTCTACCACTTAGTTTGTAATTTTTTTCTTTTTTGTTTTTTGAGATAGGGTTTCTCTGTTTAACAGCCCTGGCTGTCCTAGAACTCTCTTTGTAGACCAGACTGGCCTCGAAACCCGAGATCTATCTGCCTGCCTCTGCTTCCTGAGTGCTGGGATTAAAGGCATGTGCTACCACGCCTAGCTTATTGTTTTCATTTTTTTCTTTGAGATGAAACCCCAGGTATCACAAAGTGGCCTCAATCTCAATATGCCTTGGCAACCATGTGGACCCAATGCACACACACACACAATAAATAAAAAAATGAATGAATGAATGAATGAATAAATGTAAGATGTCAAATTTAAGGGCTTTACTTTACCAGTATGTTTCTATATCCCAGAGTTTATAAGTGAGGCTGACCTTGGATTCCTGATCCTCCTGCTTCTGGCTCCTGAGTCTGAATTACACGGGTTGACACTACACCTCATTATTTATTTCTGATGTTTTCAGACTGAGAAGGTGGTATCTACTGTTTAAAAAAAAAAAAAGATGACAAAATCTTGCTGGGCATGGTGGTGCACCCCTCTAATCCCAGCACTCTGAGGCAGATGCAGGCAAATCTCGGTGAGTGTGAGGCCAGCCTGATCTACATAGCAAGTTGAAGGACGGCCAAAGCTCAACAAAACAAAACAAGACTGCGGTGGCGGGGGAGGGGGAGGGAGGGAGATAGATATTAAATGTCTAAATGTGTTTGTTCTAGTGATGTCACTACTGCTGAGTTGCTCCAATAAATAACTCCTTATTCATGTTCATACAAGCAACTGAATTAAACTGAGTGAAACACACACAGTACACACACACATACACACATACACACACACACACACACACGCAAACAGAAAGAAGACATGAAAATAGGAAGACTTGAAGGCAGTAAGGGGCTCAGTGAAAGTGTGAGGGGATGAGAGAGGGTGACGGAGAGGAAGAAAAAACAAAGTACATTACATACATGTGTGAAGTTATCAACTACAAAAATTTAAAAAAATGGCCCAAATGGTTTATGGTATTTTTTTTTAAGGTTTATTTATTTAACATATATGAGAGCTCTATCTGCATGTACCCCTGCAGGCCAGAAGAGGGCATCAGATCATTTTATGGATGGTTGTGAGCCACCATGTGGTTGCTGGGAATTGAACTCAGGACCTTTGGAAGAGCAGACAGTGCTCTTTAACCTCTGAGCCATCTCTCCAGCCCCAGTTTAAGGTATTTTTTAACTGGCCAAACTAATGTAATTTCATTTCATAGTTTTAACACAAGAATGGAGTACAGTGATCTACCTGCACTGCTTTTGAGTGCTGCACATGAAACAAGATGAACAATGGTAGGAAGTTTGTGTGCATACGAGAACAGGCTTACGGCTGATCGTCCCCGTCTTAGTTAGGATTTCTATTGATGTCTGCAACTTGTGTTTGAAGAAGATAATTAAGTCTCACAGAGCAGAGTCCATTCAGCACAAAAACACACGACAAGGATCTGCTTGAGGCAATGCTTCAAATGGCTTTTTATCTCATGCATTCCAACCAGCCCACTCCCAACTGAACTAACAGTAGTCTTTGCTAGTTGGAAGTTTCTGACTTAATTCTGCAGTCCAGTATGAGCAAGCAGTCACTGCATTGCTCTCCTGACCTCCTGAATGTGCAGACCACTCTATCTGGCACAGGTGGATCACCTGCTTGTGTCGTGGTGATGGTGCCAGGCTGGGCTGACAGACAGGGCCACTGAGGGACCCTGAATATCAATCAGTTTGCAAGGGAGGAGAGAGGTCACTCTCCCTGAGACTGTGAGTCTTAGCTGAGGTAGGGCCACTGTGACAGGCACCTGGGGGTGGAGGAGGTGGAGCCACGCTGAGGAAAGGAGGACAGAAGCCACCAGCCTGAGGAGATGAGTGGCTGAGATGGGAGCAACTGTGAACTTCTCTGTTATGTGGGCCAATTTGTTCCCTCTTTTTGTCCAAGTCTGAGTTGAGTTTCTGTTACTTGACACCCCAGGCGAATTCTGACAAACACAGGTTGAGTTTAAGCCCTTACCAGGCAGGAAATAGCTCCATCCCATCCCAGCCCAGGGCCTTTCAGCTTAGAGACCTGGCAGTACACAGGCAGGCCTGCAAGGAAGCAGGAGTGTGGTGGGGCCGCCTGGGGCCTGAGGGCAGGGCTGTGCCTGAGCTCTACCAGTCGTTTTCTTTAGGAAAGACAGCAAAGGCAACATATCTGCTCCCACGAAAATGACAGCACAAAACCGGAAGTGAGCAGACATTTCTGCCTTGATAAGGAATGACAATCATTTGTTTCAATATTAATTTTTTTTGGTAGGGGGATAATAGTGGATTATTAACCACTTAAAGCAATCTTTGCTAAATTGGAAAAAGAAAAGAAAACCTCCCATCGCCAAGTTGGCTATTTCTCAGGAATTTAAAAGATATCTTAATGAGAAAGTTTCAAATTTACCACATACGATGTGAATTTCTTTGTTAGGGAAATCAGAGGACTTCGGGGACACACCTCTGCATCTTGACTACTTTTGCCAAGTATTTGCCTCTTTTCATTCTTGGATTTTTCAGAGACTTTAAAACAGCATGTGTATAAAGACAAACAATTCAGTTTTGTATTTTGAGAGCCTCTCCCTCTGAGTGAGTTCATCCAGGAGTGGCCTGGTCCCAGCGGAAGGATTATGACAGGGGTCTTTTAAACCTCCGGTGGCTTGTGCAGAAAGATCCCGAAAATGCCCGTCATCTCCTATCACCTCAATGTGGTCCGTTTAAGTCTGAAAGCAACAACAAAATCAAGACAAACAAAGAGAACAAGAATAATAAACCAACCAGACCTTTAGTTTTAAGGGCGCATTTTTTCACACGATTCACTAGGTTCCGCCCAGGACAGCTGGCGCTGCTTCCCCGCCTCCCCCAACTCCATTCTTGACATTTGGATGTTTAATTATTCTATTCGCTTGACTGTCTAAATATAATTGCATAAGATTGCAACGGTATCAGATGGAAGCCCTCATGAGTTTGTCAATATTATTTTTGGCTAGCCTCGTGGAAAGGAAACATGTTAGGCTAAAGAGCCACAAATTTAAACAGGGAAATAAACAAATCGCCCCTACATCTGCATAAGCCATATTTGTCAGTGAAGTTGAAAAGAAAGATGGGCATTTGACGAGATTAATCGCCTTACAAAATATTCAGGCTTTTCTTGATGCTAGGCTGCGCAGCGTCACTTAATCATGTTTGGAAGCTGAGAGAACAAAGGCTGTGTTGTGTGGGTGACATAGGACACAGTGAAGGAAGCTGAGAAAGGAATAAAGACTCAAAGGGACAATTCTGACTTTTTAAACCATGTGCTTCGAGACTGTGCAGAAGACCTGCAATTTGCTTTAAAATTTACATCCTACAATTAAATTTGACTTGGCACATTTTTCATGCTATTCCCTGAGACACTTAGACTAATGCAAGGTGTTACCTACTACCATCACTAATGGTGGGATGTGGAAGCGGTTTAAAAAGCAGCAGTTAACATGTACATGTGAATCCAGTCTCTCTCAAACACACACACACACACACACACACACACACACACACACGAATAATTAAGTAAATAAGTAATTAAGCTAAGTAGGGGTACACACGGCCGGTTTCACAACATTACCCAGCTTGTCCCCTGAACACCCGGGCTCCGTCTGCCCCAGCCCCCCAGTGACTGAGACCGCACGTGTGCACCAGTGTTTCTAGCTTTGGTCACTTTGGGTCCCAAGGTTAACTCCTGAGACCAACGCCAAGGCTGTATCTATTCCACATGTTGGATGAGATGGACGTTTCAAAGAACAGTTGTCATAGGGCTTTCTAAGCCTTCCTTCCAAGTTAAAGCCACCTAGAATGAGATGCTAAACTAAATAAATAGTGATTTCCTTTTCCAGACCGTGAGGGCGCATCGCATAGGTACTCACTCATGTGTGGGTGTCACAAGTCAAACTTGGATATCTTTCCTCAGGATGTCACCCTTCTTACGTTGTTTTTTTTTTTTTTTTTTTTTTTTTTTTTTTGTGACAGGTCCCTCAATGGCCTGGAAGTCACCGAATAAGCCTGCAAGCCTCAGGGTTTGCCCATCTGTGCCTCCCCAATGCAGGGATTACAAAGGTGTGCCATCACACCTGGCTATTTTCATAGACCCAGGCCTTGCACGGCAAGCACCTTACCACAGCTAGTTCAGTTTCCAAGTTCCACTCTGTCCCTCAGAATTTTACGCAAGAACTTAAGTGCTTTGATGTGACTTTTGCTTTCTCCATCGAAGGGGCCACACTCACTGTTTGTGTTCTCAGCACACTCCTGATGTGCACGTTGGGCTCATGCGTCCCTTTCCTGGTCCTAGAATACAAATAGTTGAGGGCAAAGGCTTTGCTGTATCTGTCTTTTATTCCTAGTGGCTCACGGTACCTGGGAACGTTAAAAAAGTGTTGCCAGGCAACAAGAGTAAAGCAGAAAGATCTTATTCATCTAGTGTCCTTTGACAACCTGGCCGATTGAACATGAACGGTTGACTTCAAAGGCTGCTTAGAAATTCCTTCCAGGTGGGAGCCTTGATGTGACCAGCTCTACTGTGAAAGGCTGAGAGGGTCAGGCTCTTTGAAATTTGCCACATGGCAAATCTTAAGCTTCCATTTACGTCACCAACACAACAGAAGAGGAGGTACAGGGTTGGAACTCTCCCTGGGACTGGGACTTGTTTGGGAGAGGTTGCTGCCGCCAGACCCCTCCTGCTAGAGACCCCTGAGTGCTAGGATTATAGGTGTACCATTGTGCCCAGCACAGTCTTGGTGCTAATGCCCACACGAGATGCCCGTGTCTCCAGAACTGTAAGTTGGTAACAGATCTCATCACCTGAACCTTAGACCCGACACCAAGTGTCCCGGTATCTGCACTGCAGCTTGTAATAGCGCTCCCAACATGTTTTTACTGAAATGCATCGCTGTGTAGGACAGGGATAATACAACAGGCGGGAGAACACGATCCTCATGAAACTCTGCCTGCCAGATGGTGTTAGGCATGTGGGAGGAGTGGGGTTCCCATTATTCCAAGTAGGAAGATTCCTCACTCCACCCAAATTGGCTTTTTTCTTAAACCAACAATTAGGTTTATGCTTAATATCTGCTTTCCTTCGGAGAGTCTGTGATTTGTTCAGGCCAGACAGAAGATGCCTACATGATTAGTCCCAATAAAGACCTCAGGGGCCGAGTCTCTAATGAGCTTCCTTGGTTGGTAGTGCTGCCATAACTAATTGCTGGACTCCAAGGGGAGAGGGATACAAAGCTTGCCCGCTTTCCTCTCTACTGTAGCCTGTGTGATATGTCCTTCTGTTTTGTTTTGTGTTCCACTGCTGCGATCAGCCACACAGTATGGTTGTAGGCTGACTTTGTAAGTCTTCCCGGGGAAACAACTGTGTCTGTAAATGATATGGGGACTCCCCCGCTAAAGAACTACCTTTCCCCTAAAATGGTCCTACTGTCTTTACTACTGCTCTAAGGAAATAACATCTCCATCATCAGTAGGACAAGCCACAAGTAAGGGTCACTGGAGAACTCTTTTTCCCTTTTTTCTAACTGTTCTACCTCCATAACCTCTTACCACACCTCCTATGTCTACCTCACTTAGGTTTTGTGGGTTGTTTTTTTTTTTTTTTGTCTTTGGAATTGTTACCCTCTTTTTTGTTTGTTTTGTTTTTTGTTTTTTGTTTTTTTTTTGAGATAAGGTTTCTGTGTAATAGCCCTGGCTATCCTAGAACTTGCTCTGTAGACCAGGCTGGCCTCGAACTCATGAAGATTAGCTTGCCTCTGCCTCCTGAGTGTTGGGATTAAAGGTGTATGCCACCAAGCCTGGCATAACTTTTACCATCTGAACAAGGTCTTTATGCCTCTAACTGCTCCTCTCTCTGTCCCATCTTGCTGCCTGAGTGATCTTTCTAAAATGCGAACATAATTATATTGTTCTTAAAAGTCTCAGGCTCTGCAGGATAAACTCCAACTCCTAAGTTTGACACCCAAGTCCATGTAACCTGGGTTATGCCTTCCTGCCCAGTGTTATAACACATTGTAACTCTTAGCTTGTACAGGATTGCCATATTAAAGGACATTAGCGATATTGTTTCAGGCTTTGAAGTTTTGTATCTCCCGCCTCTTCCTTCTTTATCATCTGGTTAAACTGTTCTTTTCTTGTCCATCAAGGTCAGACCTTGGTGACCCCTCTCTCTGCCAGATGGCCCAGCCCTCACTGCCATCAACACCACAGGCTCCTGAAGCCCATCAGCTTCATGCCGCTCCAAGACCCAGCTCAGCTCTCAGTCACCTACATACACACACAGCTTGTGGCTCTTGCTAGCTTGTTCACTGCTCAAGGGCAAGGTCCAGGCCTTTGTGTGCTTTTTTTTTCTTGGCCTAGTACCCAGTATTTCTCCACCTATGCTGAACATGTGAATCAGAACTCAGGCATTTGTGTGGCCACAATGGAACCGGTTCACTAGGCTGGAATGGCTTAATGAATGGTCCCCGTGTGCCTGAGGACTGGGTACCTAAAAGAGGGTTAGTCATTTCTGCTGGGAGAATTCTAGTACCTGGACTTTTGGTGACAATAACAAAATCCCCATTGCTCTCTCTGGGGTGCATATTCCATGTCACGGAGACACCCTGAAGCCCCTCCTATCTAAGATACTGGTTGAACTGGTTATATATCATTTCCCATGAATCCAGTGCTGACTGTCCGTGGAGGTGTCTCCCTACTGACTGTGGCCTGCTTTGCCCTTTGCTGAACTCCTATGTCCTTCCTTGGTGGACTAGAGTGGCTTCCTTGGAATACAGAAAGGGCTTCAGTTTGCAACTCATTAAAGCCAAAAATCCATCCAAAGCATGGACTCTCCAGCGCATAATACAACACCCTAAGGAAAAGGCCTTCCTCACTGTGCCAAGAGGGAGCTGGGCATGCACGTGGGTGCTGTGCCCAGCTGCCTGTGATGAAGGGTACAAACAGCGCACAGTGTCGAACATGCTCTAGGAAGTGCTCTGGGACATGCCCATCGCCAGGTGGCCCAAGGAGCAATGGTCCCACTACCAAGAGTTTTCAGTTGCAAAACTTATTCAACAAAACTGGAAGTACTAAACTCTAGCACTCACTGCCTCAAGAGGCTGTTAATTCTCATTAAAAGCAGCAGCAAAAACAAAACTCCAACACCCACCAACTTTTTTCTTTTTTTTTGGCTTTTTGATACCGGGTTTCTCTGTGTAGCCCTGGCTGTCCTGGACTCGCTCTGTAGACCAGGCTGGCCTCAAACTCACAGAGATCCGCCTGATTCTGCCTCCCGAGTGCTGGGATTAAAGGCGTGCACCACCACGCCCGGCACGCACCAACTTTTATATTTTGATTTTACAATAATGCCAATTACATCTAGTTCAGAATTACAGAAGACTAAAACAGAAATGGGGTGGGAGGTCATCACTGCCCCCAGGGATGAAGGCACCAGCTATCTAGAAGTGGATGCTAAGCTTAGTTAGCCTGTGGGCACGAGTCTCACAATGTCTTACCACTAGAGAAAATTAATTATTTGCAGGTCAGAAAGATGGTGGCTTAGAAAAAAAAATACAGCAGAAAGAGAGAGAGACAGAGAGAGAGACCCCTTGGGAGATCTGTAGGGATTTACTGAACTGTTGCAGGCCAAGATACAGTGACCCCCAAAAAGGGAAACCGTGGTCTCGTGGTCTCACTACAGGTATGACAAGGGGATAAGGGATTAGGCACATGGGGTTAAGGGCATACCTGAATCACATCTCTCCCTCCTCACAAGGGCAAATTATATGTTGGCTCATAAATAACTATTTTCATGATGTCTTGTGGGATCAATGGGACTCTGGAGGAACATTATTATCTAGCATGCAGAAAAATGTACAAATGTGTGATGGAAAGAGTGGTTTTGCGTGGCTGTCACTGGCAGGGCTTCCCCGAAGCAAAATGAATCGCGTTTCTGTCACACGTACCCAAAGCTTCTGGAAGACCAGAAGTGCGGGTGATACGAGACACTGGTCTTAGCTCTGCCATCACTCATGCTGGTTCCTACAATGGCCCTTCCCGGCTCTTGCTCTCTGGCAAAGGAAAGCTATTTATTTTATTCAATCAATGTGGGAGATTGGCTAGGCCCGCTCTTATTACATATGGAAACGGAGCAAGACAAGAGCTTTGACCTCAGCCCATCGTAAATATGCCATAGGCTGTGCCTGACACGCAGCGAAATTAACATTCTGTGTCCAGCCATCCTCATGGGTGGGATGGTTTTCTGGTGTATTTTGATGTAGAGAAGGAAGGCAGGGTGGAGTGCTGCCTCACTGTATATGTGTGGATGTTTTTCATGGTGAGGAGAATCTATGTCTCTTTGGTGTAAAAGCATTTGGAAGTGGGGGCCACCATTTGTATCATACCCCTTCACTTTCTAGAACCCTTTAATCCCAGAAAGGGGAGGGTTTTTAACAAAGAGCATGAGAAAGCTTCTCTTGTAACAGAATGTATTTGTGTGAGTGTCTGTGGTCCATGTGTGGAGCTGGCAGGTGACGTGGGTGTCCTCCTCACTTGCCCGACACCTTTTTTTTGAGACAGGGTCTCTCATTGAATCTGGAGCTCACTGGTTTGGCGAGGCTGCCAGACTGGCAAACTCTAGGGACCAGGGGTTATAGGTGAGTGCTGCCATGCTATGTGAGCTCACAGTTGAACTCAGGTCCTCATGCTTGCGTGGCAAGTAGTTTGCTTACTGAGTCTTCTTCCCAGACCCCTGAAGGCATTTTGACTTTGTACAGGTCAAAAGACAACTTTCAGGAGTCAGTTGTCTCCTACTGAGGATTCCACGAATCCAACTCAGGTTTTCTGGCTGACATGGTAAGCTCTTTTACCTGCTGAGCCAACTCGCTGCCCCATTTCACTAATTGCTATGGAAATAGTGGATGTCGGGCACAAAGGTTTTTGATATCATCTGTCCACATAATGGCTGATAGTTTGAAGCTGCTCTTTCTAGCAAACTGGTTAGCAGAATCAAAGTTTAATTCTACTAACTCACAGAAGATAGGACCAGCGTAAAAATGGGAACATTTTCTAAGAAGGAAAGTAAGTGATGGACTCTGACTTGCCCACTTACCATCTATGGCTGAGTCAAAGACTTAAGTCCTCTCTGTGCTTTCAGAACAGGACAGAGATCCGACTTCTCTGAAAGGACACTGGGAACAACAAAAGAGTCAACACACAAACGTCTCAGAACACTGCCTGGCACTTGCAAGTGCTCAACAAAATTAGTTCTGACCATAGTTTTGATTTTTATCATAATTGATGTAAGTATCCCTTTATTCTTCTGTCCTTTCCTATGCTTTTTTTTTCTGGAGAGAGGTATCATGCATGCTAGGCAAATTCTCTACTACTGACCTACGCTTCTATGTATTTGTTGCTTTGTTTTTAGTTTTTTAAAGACAGAGCCTCACTGTGTAGCTCTGGCTACCCCATAGGAGCTCTGTAGATCAGAGATAAAAGGCACATACTACCACACCTGGCCAATTGTATGCATTCTTATATTGTTGACAGTACACCATGAGATCTCAATCCTAGCTCCCTAAACACAAGTTAGTTTTTTTTTTTTTTTTTTTTTCTTTTTTGGTTTTTCGAGACAGGGTTTCTCTGTGTATCTCTGGCTGTCCTGGACTTGCTTTGTAGACCAGGCTGGCCTCGAACTCACAGTGATCCGCCTGCCTCTGCCTCCCGAGTGCTGGGACTAAAGGCGTGCGCCACCACGCCCGGCTCAAGTTAGTTTTCTAAGTCATAACACATTTTAGGTGTGGAATCATAGGACATACTTAAAAACAGTAATTTCTGGTTGGAAAATATCTAAAATGTTATATATTATATTTATTTTTTTAAAAAAGGGACTCTTTTGGAGCTAGAGAGACATCGACTCATTGGATCAATATAGATACAGGGAGTAGGTAAGATGGCTCAGTAGTGCCCACAGCCTGAAGACCTGAATCCAACCCCCAGAACCAAAGGTGGAAGGAGAGAACTGGCTCCCCAAAGTTGTCCTCTGGCTTCCACATGTGTCACCCACCCACCAAGATACACTAATAATAAATAAAAAAGATACCCCCCCCCCGAAAAAAAGAAAGAAAGAACAGAAAACAAGAAAGCTTCAATCGGAGACCTTAGGGTTCACTGAACTGTGGCATGCAGGGTCTTTGCTCTGAGAGAAGCTGTGTGGGGATCCCAGGCTGCATCCTGATGATGGGTTGGGGGGATGGGGAGCTGGCTGTCACAGCTTGCTGAAGTGGACCCATGCACTTCACATAACTGCCCCACTATCCCATCACTGTCCTCAGCTTGGATCTGTGATCTCAGAAGTTCTGGGGGAGGATTTATGGGTATATTTTACAAAATGTGCCACCGGAGACATTCCCCACTGTGGTTGGGATGTGCCATTAACTACTTACTGCCCAAGTAAAAGAAGAACTCTGCCTGAATTCTGATTGGAAAAGTTACTTTTATTATCCTGCACAAAACCATCTCTTCCTTTTCTAGCAATGCAGTTCTAATAGTGGATTTTTTCTCCTGAAATAGACTCTACTCCAAAGATGTAGGCTTCCAGCTTAGACCTCATGAGAAAAACCAGGATTTTCTATAGAAGCTGAAGGGGATGGGATCCCCTTTGTTGGGTGAGGTACAGTTTCTCTTCTCTCTCCCTGCCAAAATGTTTCCACCCTCAAACAGAAGTGCATTACACCCCTTATGACAAACATCAAAATGAAAAACTCCAGCTGTCAAACAGCTTTGTTTGGTTAAAAAAAGAAAAAAATCAGTTACGATGACACTAAATAGTAAGAAACTTATAGCTACCAGTGTAATAACTTCTATTTGTGTGAAAGGCATTTATTAACTTGGGAAAGAATACCAATGATCTTGTGGACTTGGGAGCTACACTGACCAACCTCAGTGCTGAAGATTGAAGTAGATGAGTCCTCACAGGAGACACAGTATAAATATAACTTGCCCCCTTTTTGAGATGGGGGTCTCACTATGGAGCTTAGGTTGGCCCTGAGACCCTCCTGCCACAGCCTCTCTTACGCTGGGAAGAGAGGCATATGCCATCATGCCTGTTAAAATTTGTCTCTCAAGATGAGGAATGTGGAAGAAATGTGCACTTCTCTTGTAAATACAGGCAGAGAAGGAAAGTTCTCACCGCTCATTGTGGCTTTACAGTGATGTCCTTAACACCCGTTGGAATTCATATAATCATATATAATAGACAGAAAGTAGAGATGATGGAAAACCAGGTTAGTAGCTCCCAGTGTCCCTGCATCACAGCAAGTGAGTTGAGAATGGAGAATTACAATGCATTGGAATATCTGTCCACAGCAGACAAACTAGAATGGCCTCAACCAGAAGAGATTTCCTCTTGATTGACAGCTCTGCTTACTGGTGTTGTTACAGTTTGAGACAATGTGAGAGGCTTCTGGTTTATAGAGAATCAGCAGCTCTGAGTTGTAACCCTGGCACTGGTTGTGTGTGTGTGAGATCGGTGAGTTTGAGTTTGCTGGTCAGCCAAGCTCGCCAGAAACAGCTTCCCAGTCAGTGAGAGAACTTGTCTCAAGAAAAAAAGGGCAGAGATCTCTATGCATGTGCACCATGCACCCCTTCCACACACAATGCAACACAACACACAACACACACAAAATCAGAGTAGGATGAAAGTAAAAATAAGTCTGAAATAACTAATGCAATCCATTGCCTCAAAATACATACAAAAAAGCTATAATGGTCAGTGTTTCATTTTTGCGGGTGTGGTACAGTATGCATTATGGGCATCCCATGGTATCTACAGGGAGCAGGTTCCGGGAACCTCTCTTGTGGTATCTCTACTTGAGGGCTCCAAATCCACATATGCTTAAGTCCTATCTATAAAATGGTGTTGCGTTTACAGAGACCCCGTATGATCCTCCCCCACACCTAACCCATTTCTTTAAATGACAATACTTAAAGTAGTGTTTAGGGAAGGACAAGAGAAAATGTCTGTGCATGTTCAGAATAAATATTGACAAGGACCTTTTGTCTGTCCCCCTTTCCCCAAGTATTTTCCACCCATCATTACGTGAAAGTTTACACATAATTGTTGGCTATCCTCAGTTCTAGTCACAAAGCTCCTAAAAGCCACAGAATTCCCATGTGACAGAAGCATTTTTTCATTATTTATAATATTCATAATGAGGTCCTTCAGTTTAACACCTGCTTTCATGCTGATGAGGTAACTACATCGGGGTTCCCAGAGAGTCCCAGGAAGGGTCTGGTCACAAGGAAAATCAAAGGCTACGGAACCAACTCTTCATAACAAAATTCACGTTTTTGTTTTTTTCTCTCTTGTAAGAGGCCTGAGACACCTTCTCTTTTTAGCTAAAACTCAAAAATCAAACTGCACTTTCTTTTTTTTTTTTTTTTTTGGTTTTTCGAGACAGGGTTTCTCTGAATATCTCTGGCTGTCCTGGACTCGCTTTGTAGACCAGGCTGGCCTCGAACTCACAAAGATCCGCCTGCCTCTGCCTCCCAAGTGCTGGGATTAAAGGCGTGCGCCACCACCGCCCGGCTCAAACCGCACTTTCTATCTTAAAAACTCAGGGACAACCTTAGTAGGCCCCGGGTAACAATGTCATAGGTAACCGTCCTGATTCACACTCACCTTGGTAACAATTAAATTTTATTTTTTAAATAAATTAAGGAAATTTTAAAACAATTATTTTAAATTAGAATAATTTTCAGGAAGTCGTGTCAAGCTTGTACTGGCTGAAACCATGCCCCCCCTTTACATGGTCCTGTTAAAAGTGCCCCAAGGGCAGCTTTTTGATGGCAGAGGGCAAGCCTCTTCAGGGACATGCAATGCTCCAATCAGAGCTCTGAACACCTCTGGGGTGTACCTCCTCTTCCCTCTGACCACCTTTCTTCTTGCCTCATCGTACTCTGATTTCTAATGCCACAAATATCTCTAAACCCTATCCCACAGGAGGGAGATTTGAATTTAAGGGCTCTCATCTCTTCCAGCTTTCTCTACCTACAATCACTTTTTTTTCAATCTTTTTTTTTTAAACCAGAGACTGGCTTTCTGAATGGTAAGCAGGCATGAGCCGACATGGGTAAGACTTAGAAAATGAGAAGACAGTAAGGCTGGGTGGAGCTCAGTTGTAGAACATCTGCATGAACTTTGGTCCCCAAAACTGGAAAGGAGGGGAAAAAGATTGGAACCTCTAGTCTTATCCACTCATCTATCTCTAGGAAAGGCAGGGTGGGGGAATCAACCTTTACACTAAACTCAGAAGACTTCGAGCATGGTGAATACCATGGGCACACAAGCTCCAACAGCCAAGGTTCTACCAGACAGCACCTGACTGATGATCTCTTCTTCGCCCTTCTCATTCACAGTAACCAGAACAAAACAGCCATGCACGCCCCCAGTTCTGACTCATCCTGGCGGATTAATTGAAGCCGAGAAGAGGGTAGTAGGACCTATGGTTTTAGTCAGCCAGTCATTCAGAAGGATGGGTGGCCTAGTCTTGTGTGACTAGGCCTCAACCTACGGCATCTACCACCATCTGTAGGTAGAGGGTGTTGACACTGAGTTATAGGATTGAGTTGCACTGGGTGCCCTTTGGTTTTGAACTGGTCATGAGCGTTCTCATATCTGGTTGCAGAACTCATTTTGGAAACAGGCTGACAGCACACTTCACTTTGTTTCTTCCTCTGCACTGGGATATTTGATATGTAAATCCATGCCTGATCACATCAGTAAGGCTGATGCATATGGACTAGGTCTTATGGCCAACAGCTGGTTAGAGAAGAACTACCAGGGCAGTGATTCCAAAGGCTAGAAGTGCAGAAAGGATTTGTGAGCCGCAGAGCCTGTATTCCTAACTTCTTAAAAAGTCTGTTCTAGACTGTTTTGAACCCAGGACTAGTGCTGGTGAGTTCATCATTGGTAGAAGACTTCTAAAGGCTCCCCCATCTGCTGTGAAGAACCAGACACTCAGCCAGTGGTCAAGTTACTGTTCTACTGGCGTGTCTCACTGCAGCAAGGTGTACGGAGCTGAAAGCGTGAGCCTTACCTGGGGGAGCAGCACTTGGATTAACAGGGGACACTAGGTAAGGTGACCTGGAATACCAAGAGGGCACCCAAAGGAAGAACAGTCAACACGCTTCAGCTGGGTGGAGCTGGAGGCATGAATGACGTGTGCCTGACAGAGAAATGGAGAGTTCAGATGAGAACTCTGCCCTCCCCCTGCCCACTCCCACCCTATCCCGGGAAAGGCTTGGGAGCTGCAGTAGCTTTGCATTTAGGAGAGAAACAGGTACGTTTGGAAAATGACAGATGAGTGTTGGGAGGCACGAATAGACATGGGTACTGTACTCCCCACAACTGATTCTTGGGGAGGGAGTGCCTCGTCTCCATTGGAGACCGACGTTCATAATGGGTTCAGCGTCTCAAACTCCCAGCCTTCAGTTTCTTCCTTAGCAAACTCTAGTACTTTAACTACAAATGGCCTGGGAAGCCACTAATATGGATATCTTGTAAATTATTGCAAGGGGGTAGTAAAGAGGTTATGAATTTAATTTGTGCCTTCTATAGGGCTTACCACTTAAACTGACATAAATTATTTTTCTAAATCTCTTTATACTTGTTCCTTGATTTTCTACCAGAGTTGAGCAAGACCAAACTAAGTGCTCTGTATTTTCAGCGATACTCAGAGAAGGTGGCGATACCAATTCTCTCAAGAGCAATTTATCGCATTTCCATTCAACCTGATATTCATGGCTGGGTAATTTTACAGACACATACTCAGTCCAGCTTATAAACTACCATGAATTCCAGATACTGCCAGTTAAATTTCTTCACACACTGCAATTCCAGTTCTAAAGAATGAGGTTTTTCCCTTTAAAACTTATCTTTTCTTCTCATTCATTCTTCCCTCTAAGCCCTCCAACAGACTGTGAGGATGGCCTGCTATAAATTTTTTCAACACTGGCATTTTTGGTTTTAATTTTATTTCATTTGCATATATTTCCCCGTGCTTCTGATTATATGCTTCTTGGCAAAGCCTGTGGGTAAGAAAGTGTAATGGATGTGACAGAGGTATAGATTATGACAAGTTCCAGAAGCTCAGGATGACTTGATGGGCGATTCTCAGAAGCTCTCATGAACTAGGGATGTATTTCTGCTAACATTCCTATGCCTGGAATCCAGACCAAAACCAGGGGAAAGAAAAAAAGGAGGCTGTACATGGATGTGGGAGAGAAAGGAGTCAGACTGTATCAATCACCAGAGAAAATAGGTTGATGCAGCTGACTGTAGGCTGGGCAGAGAGCAGCTCCATATGCCAAAAGCAAAAGAACAACGTGCAACTTCCTGTCTGGGATTGAAGTTTAGTGGCAGAGCTCTGGGTGAGCATGCAGAAGGTTCTGGATTCCACCTACCACAGAAGGATAAGACTGCGACTCAGCAGGAGGAATCGCTTTGCCCGACAGTCCTGGTTGGCCTTGAACTCCTGGTTCTACTGTCCCCCTCCCCCCCCAAGTGATGGAATGTGCCACCATGCACAGCTAACAAGTAGACATTTTTATCAACATCAGTACTTCGTAATTTCCCTGGTGGGGCTGCTTTCATTTCATTTCGCATGTACTTATGCGAAGAAGAACTTGTCTTCCAGCGAGGGAGGAAAAGATCGAAACAAATGGATGGGACCTCAATGACCTTTCATAGCAGAATGACACCATCCCCATGAGTCACAGAACTTTCTCCTCTTGCTGACCAATAGTTTTTGGAAATTGAGGACACCAGTCACTTTCCTCTCCCTTGGACAAATCCCCATGCTGAAAGGACAGGAAGGTCTCCTTTGCTTCTAGCCAGACACACGTGTGTGATTTCCCTGGAAGAAGGCGTATTGCTACGCAGCCGGAGAACAGCCTTCCAGTACACCACGTCAAGAGGAAGCAGCTGATGCAAGGGCCATGTTTGAGGGAAAGCAGGAAATTCTGATGTTGAGATAGGGAAGAGGGGGAAGAGAAAGTACAGAGAGTAGGGATGAGGAGGGAACTGCCTGGGGCTCAGCCAGGGGTTAGAGGTCACAAGGGATCAAGCCAGAGGGGAAGCTGCTTCATTTCAAACTCAGGAGCTGGGGCACTAGAGAGGGGAAGGTGTTTTGCTGAGACCCTTGTGAAACAGGCTGGAAGTTTCTCCATTGATCTATTGGGGCAGAAGAGCAGGGGAGAGGAGCATAGGGGGTTTTGCAGGAAGCACGTTGCCCTGCGCTCCCAATGGACAACCTGGGTTCGTGGAGTTCCACACGGTGAACACTTCACTTAGTTACGGGCTTGTATGTCTCACTTACAGCACAGCTTGGGGAGTGTTTGATTTTCTCGCTGTGTAAACAAATGTCAATCTCTGGAAAATGCCACAGACCATCCCTCAGATTGAAATCTACGAGGTCTGAATAGCTTCACCTTCACGGGCAGTGGAATTTAGAAAGTGCTCAGCTAACCGTGCATCCTGAAGTGCGTGTTTGTGTGTGGATGTGTGTGGGTGCACCCCAGCAAGCTGAAAGAATTTCATCACTGACCTGAATCGGACCCAGCAGGTAGCTGGGTCTACATTCAGTACATACTTAGAGGTCCGGGAGGGAAAACAAAGTGAGTTCAACGGGAACGTGAGAAAGAACAAACCGGCAATGCCTCTGAAGGGTGGGGCCGCAGCCTGCTGCTTTTACCCCCCACCCCCTGCACCAGGTCCAGTAACTCTCCACCCACCATCAGCTTCCCTGAGTCTCCAGCTAGTTCCAGCGGCTTCCTGCCTTCTAGGGGCCAGCTAAGGCAATGACGTCAGGGTGCACCTGGAGGCAGTGCGGCCTGATCAGGCCACCCAGAGCAGAGTCAAAAGCCACGCCCACGCGGCGAGCTGAAGGAGAATCTTCCAGTCCTTTGTTCCAGCATTGGCTCCTCCCAACAAGGGAAAAATATAAAAGGTGTGTGCACGCACGCGGAATCCCTTTTCACCTTCTCTTTAGACAGGGGGAATGGACTAGAAGAAGAAGGAAGGAACCACATGGACAGAGAAAATGTCAGACCGCATGTCCCTGCTGTCCCAGCCACAGTGTATAGAAATGGCCCTATATGGTATTGACTGCCACATAAATAACACCAGAAGCTTTAGTCTCTTCTGGATAAATTGCAAGATTGTGCAAGCCCAAGATTTCAGTCAAGATTATCATTAAAAACAAAAACAGCTTGCATGACATCAAATTAAGCCCCATAATGGTTAATAAAAAAGGAATTCAGTCTAGGCATAGTAACTCATATGATTTCAGCATTTAGGAGGCTAAGACAGAAGACTTGTGAACTCAAGGCTAGCCTGGGCTATATGGGGAGACCCACTAGCCAGCCACCAACAAAGCCACCTAGAAAAAACTCAGAGTGCAAATTCTTTCAGAGCCCTTTGCTCACAGCCTCAGTGAGACTATCAAAGAAAAACAGTCGCAGAGAAAGCTAATTTCAAATGGAAATCTGCTAAGAATTCAAGCTTGGTTGGATACCTCTTCATGCTGTTTTGAAAGTATGTTACTGCTCAGGAAAGTTCTTTGAGAAGAAAGTCCTTCACCCCCTCTCTACCCTGAAACAGGATGTAAGAAGGGCCCGGGACTAATGAACAGGGAGAAACCTCTAGCATCTCTTTTGCACAAACACAGGACAGGTCCAGACATAACACCCTCAGAGCACATGTCTCTCAAGGCAACTCTAGTCTTGTTCCCTTGCTTGGAAGCAACAGGCCACCTGCAGGCCACCACCCGGCCAGCCCAAACAGGCAAGACAGAGACACCAGGTCAGATCCCACACACTGGGATACACTCTGACTCTCCTGAAAGTGTTTGGCCCAAGTTAAATATTGTTCTAAGTGCTTATGGTTTATCATTTCCCCATTCGCTGTATTTTCATGTTATAAAAGTGATATATACTGCTTCATGCTAAGGCTTTGGTGTGGACTTTCTGGTGCTTTCTATAAGGAATTTATTTTCCAACATCACATATTTTCACATATGTGGCTTACACAGTAAATATTCCATGCCAAGTGATTAAACAGGCTTTGTGAGTAATTAAAGACAGTACCGATGTGATAGGACAATGACCATCTGCTATTTTTTTTCCTTTTTGGCATGAGATTATTTTCTGAAAAACTGTATAGGCTCTTGGGTTTATTAGCTATTATAAACCCTCAGCTCCAAGGAATAGAGTAGTTTAAAAAATTCGAGACTGGGAAAATTATAAGAAAGTATTTGCTGCTTCTTCCCCACCACACAAAAAAAAGTGCATTTGGCAAATTGCACTTTCTTCTTAGAAAAAGAGGTAGTGAGTGGTGGCACTGTACTGGTTGACAATTTTATACTATTTTGTACTTTTCAGTAATATGTTGAGAAGAATATGTATGTGTGATGTCATCCCAGAGAAGCAAGGACACACAGAAATGTGTTCTTTAAATTCTTTTACATTAATTAATTTCGTGTATGGGTGTGCGTGCTCACACGCATGGATGTGGGGGAGTTCTGAGGACAACTTCCCCGAGTAGGTGCTCTCCTTCTACCATACAGGTCCCTGGGATTGAACTCAGGTCGTCAGGCTTGGCAGCGGGCATCTTCATCCACTGAACCATGTTGCCAGCCCAGGAATGCACTCTTACAGTGGAACAAAGGAAGTTACTTTAGAGAGAACTGCTTAAAGCATATAGAAATTTCTATAGCAACGTCCTCCGGTGCCTGTAAGCCGAGGAGTTTCCATGGAAAAGCCTGGGGAGGTGAAATGGGCCCAAGAAGCTTCCATAGTGGGTAATGCGCTGACCATCTGTAATTGATGGTGGGTTCTTTTTTGTTTATTCGAGACAGGGTTTCTCTGTGTAGCCCTGGCTGTCCTAGACTCACTTTGTAGACCAGGCTGGCCTTGAACTTACAGAGATCCACTTGCCCCTGCTTCCCAAGTGCACGGACTAAAGGCGTGCGCCACCACCCCCAGCAATTACAGACAGCTGTGACCTGCCATGTGGGTGCTGGGATTTGAACCCGGGTCCTTTGGAGGAGCAGCCAGCGCTCTTAACCGCTGAGCCATCTCTCCAGCCCATAATTGATGGTGTTAACCAGTACCAATTGAAGCAATTACCAAACAGAACGTGATATGACACTTTAGTCACGGAAATACATGGGACAGTGAAAAAGGGAAGAACAGAGAAGCATTAAGCAGCTAAAATACGGAAGGGACAAAGAAGTAACCCATCCCTCTATGTGATTTCCCAACAGTCAAAGAGTGAGCATAGTTATTAATCACGGCTGGAGTGGCTTATGTTGGGATTCTTTGCTGTCAAGACCTATCCGGTAGCAAAGGTGCAGAAGGGCTATTAGCTACCCTTTGGGACACACTGCGAGGGGACCTGCCCATTTGTTCTAAAGCCCACAGTGCTCAGTCCATGTTGGACGTTTATTTGCCAGAATCTTTCTAGCAAAGGCCCATGGGGGAGGTATGGGGTCTGGTTACTCTCAGTGCAGTTCATGGCCATGCATGCTGGAGGTACTGATCAGTGATCTGCTGAAGAAGTGAATGAATGATTGCTACTGAAGAATGGAGAAACTTTCTCATTGTGAGGTCTAGCAGGGGGCATACAGCCTTGCATCTCAGATGCATGATAGCCACTGAATGTGGACTGACTAAGCCTTACATTGATTGCATCATTCTGCTAGAATTTTCCCACCTGCAGGAGCCAAATCCTCTCCTGTCCCATTCCTTCTCCTGAGTCATCCCACCAGGAAGTTACCACAATGTCTCTCAGAGGGGTGATGAATGTTCGAAGCATTCCAGCAGCCTGTGGTGGGGCCCAGAGTGGGGTCAAAGAAAGTAAATTCCAGCCTTATTAGGAGATCGTGGTCTCCTTGGGGGAATTTGCCCGGCTTGTGCACGGCTTCCAGTGTGCTGTCCCAGAAAGCAGCCCTCTCACTGCCTGCAAGGATCCCTTTCCTCAGGCTCCACTTCCTTCCTGCCTCCTCAGGCCTGATTGTTTCAGGATTGTACCCAAGCACATGGTCGCTCCCTCTGTCCCCAAGAGCGGTCACAGGAGGAACTTCTGAGCCCTGTGAGGTGAGATAATGACACGGACTGGGGACTGACGATGGCTCACTCCAGGAAACTCTGGCTTGCTGTCGCTGCTCTGGGGCTACTCTGTGCGCTCATTTACTAAGTCGTCACAGGTCACAGAGTCAGGCCAGGACCATGGTTGGGATGCAAGGGTTCACTCTGATTTTCCAGGACAGCTTTGGTCTTAGCCTGGCCGTGAAGGTGGTGGGGTCTGAGAAGATTTATCATAGAACTAGCTCCCTGGCTGCTTCTATGTTTCTAAGAAAGGTGAAGACTTAATTCTGACACTAGACTCAGTCTTGTCCCTTTCAATCTGCCTCTTTCTGGTGCTCACAGTTATGTGTGGTCTTTCTTTCTTCTTCTCCCTCTTTTTTTTTTTTTTTTTTTTCCCAAGACAGGGTTTCTCTGTGTATCTCTAGCCGTCCTGGACTCACTTTGTAGACCAGGCTGGCCTCGAACTCACAGAGATCTACCTGCCTCTGCCTCCCAAGTGCTGGGATTAAAGGTGTGCGCCACCACGCCCAGCTCCCCTCCCACTCTTACAAACAACAAGGTCTCATGATGTAGATCTGGAACTCAGTATGTTGACTAGACTGGCCATTAACTCAGAGATCCACCTGCCTGTGCCTTCCCAATACTGGGATTTTAAAGGTGTGCACCACTTGCTTTTCCTAAATTCTTTATTTAATATTCCTTCTTAATTCATGAGCCAAAATAATAAGGACACTTCCAATCCTTCCTCCCTAAACTTGCTTTTGTCATAGCAAAGAGAAGGGCAAGAAAACTACCCCTTTCTGTATGTCCCAGGTCTCACTCAGCCTTTCACCTCCAGCCACGCTAAGCTGCCTGGGAAGGGACAATGTTCTTTTGAGCCTTTGCATTTCACTGTGTCTTCAGAACTCAGGTCTTAAGTTCACAGCCTTTAGGATGAACTACCTCCCACCCTGACTCTGTGGTAGAACTAATTGTTACTTCCTTGGCTACAAGGGCATTTATATGCTAGCACAAGGCAGCATTTTCTAAATGATTCTATGCTGGCCATTTTCTCTGTTGCTCACTTGCTTTGCTCAGTCAGAATCTTGGCACCTCAAGTGCGTAAGAAATTATAAAACTGGGCTCAGAAAACATTCTGGCCAACATCAAATGAAATGGTTAGATATCAGGGAAAGAATTTTTTGTCCATTCATTTCTTGTTGCATAACAGGGCCTTATTATAAAAAATTATTGTAACTTTCAAAATTTGGACTCAGGTCAGTTGGTAACAATTACAGTAATAGTGATGCTGAAGGGTAATTCCTCCCCCCCCCCTTTTTGGAGGGGTTTTTTGAGACAGGGTTTCTCTGTGTAGCCTTGGCTGTCCTGGGACTTGCTCTGTAGATCAGGCTAGCTTCAAACTCAAATGTCTGCCTGCCTTTGCCTCCTGAGTGCTGAGATCAAAGGTGTGTGCCACCATGCCCAGCTTAGCCATCGGTAATTTTAAAATTCTAAACCTAATGTAGGAGTACTCATATGGTGACGTCAAATTTAAGTCACAAATGCTCATTGCAGGAACCCAGCCTGGGCGGCTAGAGTAAAAGCCCATTGATTTCTCTGCTTACCTCCTCCCTTGTCCAACAGCCAACCTGAAATAGTGATAACAGATCCAAGCAACTCAGCCCGGTCATGATGAGTATGTGAACTGGGAACTCAAGTGACTCACTAATTTTCTTAACCAGGTTCTATCAGAGGTGCTTGGGAGGGGGAAAGGGGATAGAACACCGATCCCCCCAGCTCCTGGGGTAGCTGTTCGATTCCTGGCCAGTGTGAGCAACCAGCTCCGATTTCCTTACAGAAGTACAACATGATAAGTTTGAGTTGCTACAATGTGAATTCTGGCACTAGGCAGCACTCTCGCGGAAACGGTAGACAGGCTTCTTCTAGAAGGAAGAAGGAAACTGTCCCAGGAGGAAATTCACGTTATGCCTCCACAGATCCTGAACACATGATCTGAAAATACAGAAGCCTGGCCTCCAAAGGCAGAGGTGCTTTTTCACCCTGTTACTAGTGGAAGAGGGCTTAGAAAAATAGCAGACACTGTCAGTTCTTTCCCGGTGTACGATTTGTGGAGTTGGCCGAGCATGATTAAGACGCAACACAATGAAGAAAAGCTTTGACGCCTGGTACTCACTGTTCCCACCAGAGGGTAAATGAACCCAGCGCCAATGCTGGCCCGGACATCACTGATAGGCAGAATGAAGTCCCTCGGCACCCCCTTTTTGTCAGGTTCGTGAGACAGAGAAAGGTGGGTTTTTGCCATGCAAATGGGCAAATTTCCAAAACCCTGTAAGAAAGAAAGAAAAGGAAATGCATTTACTGCCATAAATGCTGGTCCCTTGGACTTAATCTTCACTTTATACCACCTCTGCAGGAACTGTACACAGGTGCAGATCCGAGCGGCTGCGGTAGCTGCTGCTACTATTTGTTGAGAACCTGAGGATAAGAACTTGTGTCCCTAAGGTCATTATTTAGCAGGGTGTGAGGTCTACTGTTTACTCTGGAGGTTCTCCTAAAGAGGAGGCACTTTGTGTGTGTGTGTGTGTGTGTGTGTGTGTGTGTGTGTGTGTGTGTGT
>CAJQZJ010033456.1:2568973-2597097 GCA_907164525.1 Lophiomys imhausi | reverse complement strand
TGTGTGTGTGTGTGTGTGTGTGTGTGTGTGTGTGTGTGTGTGTGTGTAAGGCTATTTTTAGGCACAGCAGTGGAACAGCTGTAAAAAAAGTACTTTCCAAAGCTATTAATACCCACGAAGGAGAAAGGTGATCCAGAATGAGGCTCCTAATGAGCCTCTTAGTCTCATTGTTCTGTCCTTCTCAGAGTCTGTGGAGAAGCAAAGGGCCCTTTGTGCTCTTTATGAATCATGGCTATTTGATCTGCGATTACATTATAGGAACTAAGATGAGGTCACTTTTTCAGCCTCTTTTATTTTTGAGGACCAAAGCCTGTGCCTGACCCAGAATTCCAAAGGTGAAAGGGGAGGAAGTCACGTGTGGCGCCTTACAAAAAGGACAGTGTCTGGGAAGGATGCTGTAATTAAGCAGCACATAGCACTCCTTCAGGGACCTTACTAATTAATTGAAACCACATACTTGACACTAACTTTTAAGGAATATTCCCGTGGTGGACAGACAGATGACAGAATCTAATTGCTTATGATTCAACCTAAAACTATTTAGAACATTTTAGAGTATTATCAATTGTGAGGGTGGGCACTATTTTTTTTTTTTTTTTTTGAAACTCCTTCTTTTACATACTAATGGGGACTTTGGTAAGGAAAACAACATCTCTCAAGTGGTTCCCAGAATTTTTTTTCTTTCTTTTTTTTAAAATGATTATTCACTAGTTCAAGCCACATCTCTATCACAGTGCCCTCCTCCACTCCTCTCATCCTGCTCCTCCAGCATGGGGTGTCCCCACACATCAGTCCTCTACTCCAGTTCAGCAGTCATATGAGGGCCAACAGCCTCCTCATACACTGGGGGCCTACAAGGCAGCACCATTAGGGCAAAGTGTCTCATCAACAAAGTATATGTTCCTGTTCCTTTTGGTGTGTTGGTTGTACAATAGTTATCCTGTACTATATGGTTAAAATTCAATTATAAGTCAATAGATGCCATGTGTATCTTTCTAAGTCTGGGTTAGTTCAGTCAGGATGAACTTTTCTAGTTCCATCCATTTGGCTGCAAATTGCATGGTTTCGTTGTTTCTGATAGCTGAGTAGTATTCCATTGTGCAGATGTACCAGTTTTTTTTTTTTTATCAATTCATCAGTTGAGGGACATCTGGGTTGTTTCCAGTTTCTAGCTATTACAAATAAGGCTGCTATGAATATAGATGAGGAAATGTCCTTGTGGTTTGGTGAGGAATCATTTGGATGTATACCCAGAAGTGGTATGGCTGGGTCTTGAGGTAGAGCTATTCCAAGCTTTCTAAGATATCGCCAGACTGATTTCCATAGTGGTTGTACAAGTTTGCACTCCCACTAGCAATGGAGGAGTACCCAGAGTTTTATTTTGTAAAATGATTAAGTATTGAAATAATTCCTAAGAAATTATATATATATATATATAGCCTTTGAAAAATTTCTAGAAAAATTAAAAAAAAATCATCCCCTTAACATATTACATCATAAATAATATTTTATGACTAAAAAAGACTATTAGAATAAATATTAGGTTTTAGGATTAAAAGTTCATGGGAAAAATACCCCAAACTTGATGACAGTGACCTTACTTAGACGATTGTATAAAAGTGAAAGATTTATCATAGAATATCAGAGTGCAGAGCAATGATTGTCAAACGTGTGTGTGTGTGTGTTGGGGGTTATGTTTTAAGAGAGATAAGGTCTTAAGCTAAAAACTATGTAGAATGACCTTGAACTTCTGATTTTCCACTTCTAATCTCCAAATATGATGAGTATGTGAGAGGCTCCAGTATCACAAAAAATAGAAAATAAACAGACAAGCCATAAAAACATGTGTGTAAACTTCAAGGAAAAACAATTTTTTTTCTTCTCCAGGGCAGAGTGTGAACACAGTCCTCCACTACCACAAATTATTCAGTTAGGGAAATCGCAGGGGTCAGCAAATCCAGAGTGCAATGGGTAAGGCTTGCTCTGGGAAAACTGCCTTCATGATTATGATATCTCCTCCTGACAAGGAAATATATATATATTTTTTTCAAGATAGGGTTTCTCTATGTAGCCTTGGCTATCCTAGAATTGGCTCTGTAGACAGGCTGGCCTTGAACTCACAGAGATCCACCTGCCTCAGCCTCCTGAGTGCTGAGATTAAAGGTGTGCAGCACCATTCCCTGCTTGGAAAAAAAAAACTATTTTTATCAAATCCAGGAGAAAACAAAATGTGGTACTGATAGCATAGTATTGAACAAAATATCAAACATACTTATAAATAGAATAAAGGCGTTGGAGGGGAAAAAAAGCCAACAGTGTTACTTGTAATGTAATGATCCTGTCAGCAAGGTAATTTCCATGTAACTAGGCTAAAGCAAGTATCCCAGGCACACAGCCCTCTGGGTCAATCTTTAGATTGTTTCCCTGGGTCACAGACTCCCACAGCTGCTTGCTCACTTGCCCTTGTCACTGTCTAGAGGTGGAAGGTGATGGAGCTTTCAATCCCCGAGAACGAGCTAATGAGCCACCTGCATAAACACAGCATGGAACGAATCTGTTGTATTACCTGCAGCATGCAAGCAGACAGTGGAGCCCCACAATGAGGAGAAAGTTCTGTAAAGAAACAATGGGTGGCTCCCCCTCTGCATACCAAGGGGATACTTTCAAAAGCTTCTGGCTGAGTGAATGGGTGAAATGCATATCACACACACTGAATAGGGATGGAGCCCTGTCCTCAAATCAAGGTGTGCATTTTGAGCCTGCAAGGCAGACCCCCCCCAAAAAGTACAGGGGTCTTGTTTACCTGTTGCGTATAGCGATCTATTTTGGATTGCGCCTCATGAGAGAGCTCGATATCCTTGGCTCCATAAACAGTCTGGGCAATGGTTCTTATCTTTTCCACAATTGGAAGCTGGAGGAACACAAGCGACAACAAAATCATTGGCCTTCATATGGCGGAAGAGCTAAGGGAAAGCTTGACTGAAAATTCCCCCACAAGCATTCAGAACCAGTTTCCAGTTCTTCTTCTGTCATCCAGGAACTAAGGTGTTCACATCAGCACTCAGCTCGCAGAAAGGAAGCCTTGATATGTAGCCAACAAAAAGCCTGTCAGCCTAGTTAACCATTTTTATCCATTTCAACATTAAAGCAACGATTTATGTCATGTAAAAAACATTCCTGAAAATAATCGGGATTCACAGGCATTTTAAATGCTGGTATGTTTGGGCGTTTCACTGGAAAACCAGACATTGAGACCCCTGTCACATTAGCTAGCTCTGGGAAATCAAGCGGCAAGGGAGCAAACTTTGAGAAGACTAGATATTGGCAAATGACACCAGATGTCGTGGCACATGCCCCAAATCCCTGCACCTGAAAGGCTGGGGCAGGACTGCCAGTTTTGCCAACCTGGGCAATATAGTGAGCTATCTCACGGAACCAGAACCCTACAGCTGCAACAAACTCCTGCAAAAAGCAAACCCCTGGCTCCCTCCAACCAGAAAAACCAACAAATCACTCCTAACAAAATAAAAGCAAAGTGAAGGATACTGGTAAATCCATGTGTGCGTATGAGAGAGAGATGCTATCTAGTAAATACTACACTGAGCCAGGTGTGGTGGCTCATGTCTTTAATCCCAGCACTTAGGAGGCAGAGGCAGAGGGATCTGTGAGTTCCAGGACAGCCAGTACTATTACATAGAGAAACCCTGTCTTGAAACACCAAGGAAAAGAAAATACTACATAGAAAGCCTAGGTGTAATCCTGCTGGAGGGACAGTATCATCATCGGGTAGATGACCCATGGTTGTGCACAGCAAGAGCATATGGTGTACTATATAGGTAGGAGAGTTAACTAATAAAGACAAAACAAAGCCTACCACTTGCCACCTTCCCAACCCTGATAAAGCCACAAACCGCTTAGGATCATGCTTTTCAGTACAGCAGATTGTGCTATTGTCAAGTTTTTCTGTGAGCTGAAACTTAAACATTGGACCCTTCACCAACAAAACAGAAATGAAAATGTAACCCCACTACCACTGCTGTCGTCACCACCCACTCCCAGACAGGTTCTCGCTATGTAGTCCTTGCTGGATTGGTAACTCGCTACGTAGACCATGCTGGCGTCAAACTCATAGAGCTTTGCCTGCCTCTGCTTCCCGAGTGCTGTCATGAAAGTCACAAGCCACCATGTACAGTAGGTGCAAGCATTTCTAAGCTCCAACTGGAGGATATACAAAGGACCATAAGCGATAGAGAAGCGTACTATGCTCATGAATGAAGAGGCTCAGTGCTGTACACACACCAGCTCTTTATAACGTACATTATTAGTTCAATGAAATTCCAGTGGAAGTCCCAGAAACACCTGGGATTTCAGAATGTGGCTAACTGGTTATAAAATGCATAAGAAAGAGACAGTTATGGCATAAATCAGGTATCAATAATACTACAAAACTATATTAATCAATTCCTTGTGATATCAACACAGGAATAGATGAATTAATCAATGGAAGAGAAGAATGGACTCAGAAAGGCATCTCTACAGATAGGAGGTAATATTCAACAGAAGTGGTACAACAGAGAAGTCTCTTGGTTATCCAGTAGACTTTGATTAGAAAGAAATAAAATTAGATTCACACCAGCTCCTCTCCCTGCAAAAAAATCCAATATGGAACAGATTTGAAAATTAAAGCTCTAAATATCACAGGATTCTGTCTTCCCAGTGTAGCAAAGGGTTTCTTAAAGATGGTAACAAGAGAAAGACACGGGTTGGAGAGATGGCTCAGCAGTTAAGAGCACTGGCCATTCTTCCAAAAGACCCAGGTTCAAATCCCAGCACCTACATGGCAGTTGACAGCTGTCTGTAATTGCCGGGCGCAGTGGTGCACGCCTTTAATCCCAGCACTCGGGAAGCAGAGGCAGAGGCAGGCGGATTTCTGTGAGTTCGAGGCCAGCCTGGTCTACAAAGTGAGTCCAGGAAGCCAGGGCTACCAGGAGAAATCCTATCTCTAAAAACTGAAAAAAAAAAAAAGCAAAACAAACAAACAAAAACTTAGTGGGGGCATCCTACACTGGAGGAGTACGACAGGCAGGAGACGGGGTAGTAGGTGGGAGGGTGGGACCAGGAAGGGTGGAGGGAGGGGGCTGTGACTGTGATGTAGCTTGAATTAATAAACAAATGTATAAAAATACATTAGAAAGTAAAAGAATAAGAGTACACTGAAAGGAGATAAAGATTTGAATAGTTTAAAAGCCAAAAAGATTAGCACTAAATTTTGAATACCTATAAAAAGACATTTAATAATGGGAAAAACCTAATAACCACATGAAAAATAGTCTCACTACTAATCAAGTAAATAGCTATTACAATGATAAAAAAAATAACTCATTGTCTGGGGAGAGAGCTCTGTGGGCAAAGTGCTTCTGTGCGAGCATGAGGATCCGAGTTCAGGTCCAGCTTTCACACAGTTACGACTCTGACGCACAGTACAGTGGCCCTGGGCAGGGGACACAGGCTCACTGGCCTGCGCCAGCCTAGGGAAAGAGCAAGCTTTGGTTTAGCCAAAGGCTTATTTCAAAAAACAAGGCTGTCAGGGCGTGGTGGCATACTCCTGTAATCCCAGCACTCAGGAGGCAGAGGCAGGCGGATCTCTGTGAGTTCAAGGCCAGCCTGGTTTACAAAGCAAGTCCAGGACAGACAGGGCTACACACAGAGAAACCCTGTCTCAAAAAACAAAAAAATAAGATACAAACACAAGGCAGAGGGGCGGAGAAATGGCTTAGCAGGTAAAGGAGCTTGCTCCTAAGCCTGAGTTTAATCCTTAGGATCCACACAGTGGAAGGAGAGAACGGATTTCTGCAAGCTGTCTTCTGACTTCTACACACTGTGGTTTGTGTGAACACACACACTCAGGCTGGAAAGCGACAGGGGAAGGCATTGGAGGTTAACTTCTCCAAGTGAGCGTGCATGTGTGAGTGCACAACACACACAAACCCACACACACACACACACACACACACACACACACGTAACGCCCTCCTCTTTTCCCTCCCACCCTCATCTAAGAAACAAACAACCATGAAAACAAAAAATAAGGACCTTAATTCCTACTTGTGAGATGTCAAGCGCAGGTTCTTGCCTCAGTTGGGGCTGGGGGTTGGGGTTAGTAGTAGCTCATCTCTGTGGAAGTTCTCTGACTGCTCTCTTCTCTTTGAACAGTCTCTGCTACAAGCCCGACCTTCCCAACACATATCTCATTCAGCAAGAAAAAGCCCTTCACTACAGCAGCACTGCACAGTTTCTAAGAGCCAGAAATACCCTCTGGCTGAGGTGTTTGTTTCAGCAACTGGACCCTATGACCTTGGAACTGAATGGTTGTGTCCTCTGCCTTCTTGCTTCTGGGATTGGCCCATGAAGTCTCTTTCACTGTTCTCTTCGAACACTAAACTTCCTGGAGCTCTCAGGTCTATCCCAAAGGCCACCTCTCCCACAAAGCCTTTAGGGCAGTGGCTTTCAATCTGTGGGTCGAGACTCTCAAAGGGGGTATCAGATATCCTGCATATCAGATATTTACATTACAGTTCATAACAGCGGCAAAATTAGAGCTATGAAATAGCAATGAAAATAATTTTATGGGTGGGGTCACCACGACATGAGGAACTGTATCAAAGGGTCTCAGCATTAGGAAGGCTGAGAACCACTGCTTTCAGGATATGCTTACTACAAACCAGCATTCCCTTCTTTGATGTTGGGAACATCTTCCTTTATGGAGGGGCTGCTGGTAAGGCTCATGCTGCCTTGGGAAGTACTGATAGATTTAAGTGGCTGGACATAACACTAATCCCAAAACTCCCTGGCTGGCAAGGCATCTTTTACGAACCACCTGACACGAGAAGTCACGTGTGTGTTCATCTCTGGAAAGGGGCAACTAGTTACTTCCCCGCAAGGCAGAATGGGAACCAAGAGCTATAGGTCAGGGAAGTTACTTCTATCCCATCTGCCATTATCAGAGCGGCCCCAGAGGCAGAGACCCAGGCAGTCCTCAGTACAACATGGGTAGGAATGTCACAGTCCAAGGAGCCATGGCACAAATGCAGAGGTGAGGCTGGGCTAGAGATAACCTGAGGTAATGATGTATTCAGTAATGGGGTTTGAACAAAGAGCTCACACTCTGCAAGTCTTTACTATTGAGCTCTAATACTAGACCTTTTATTTTAAAAAACTTTTTTTAAATTTTAATTTTGAGACAGGGCTTTAATAAATTGCTCCAGCTGACCTTGAATTCATGCACAGCCTAAGCTAGCCTTGCATATGCAAGCTTCCTGTCTCAGCTTCCTGTTTAGCTGGGATTAAGGGACTAGGCCATGAATCACAACACAACTTCTAACATACAAAACTCAAAGCCCATGTTAACTGAAGAATAAAGATGGGTTACGAAATCCCTGAAGTCAAGGATTGTAGCAGATCCTTTCGTTCGTTCGTTCATTCATTCATTTATTCATTCATTCATTCATTCATTCATTCATTCATTGAGACAGGGTTTCTCTGTGTAGCCCTGGCTGTCCTGGAACTCACTCTGCAGACCAGGCTGGCCTTGAACTCACATAGATCCACCTGCCTCTGCTTCCTGTGTGCTGGCATTAAAGGCATGTGCTACCACTGCCCAGCCATACTTTTCATATTATTGTGACAAAGGATCTGAAAAGAAGAAATATGCCAGGCATGTTGGCACATGCCTTTAATCCTAGCACTTAGGAGGGAGAGGCAGGAGAATCTCTGTTAGTTCAAGGCCAGCCTTGTCTACAAAGTGAGTCCAGGACAGCCAGGGCTACACAAAAAAACCCTGTCTCATTAAAACATTTATTCATTCATTAAAAAAAAAAAAAATAGAAGCAATTTAATGGAGAGGTCATTTTGGCTTACTTACAGTAGGAGGGGACACATACCCTCATTGCAGGAAAGGACGGTGACAGAGTATGAGGCAGCTGGTCACCTTGCATCTGCTGCCAGGAAGCAAATGGCAATGAATGTCAGCACCCAGCTTGCTTTCTCATTATTCAGTCTGGGATGCCAGGACACAGAATGAGGTCATCCATTTACAGTGGTTTTTATTTTCCAAGTTAACCCAATCTAGGCCCAAGTGTCCCTCAAGGACACGCCCAAGGGTCTGTCTCCTAGGTGATTCTAGATCCTGGCGCGTTGTCAATGTTGGCAAATCGCACGGACCATCTATTTACCTAAAAGTTAGTCCAGCCTTTGTGGGTGGACAGTTACCCTCAATATGCAGGCAAACAAATGACTGTAAGTTTCTTGCCATCTAAGCACAAGCTCCTGGTGGTGTAGAAGTTCCAGATGACACAGGAAAGCTCAGAGGGTGAGGTGCTGGTGTGACAGGGAACTTTGTACATGAAGCTCTCACTGTCTGCACAGCACATCATCGTGCAAGGAAGTGCTCACTCCCGCCACTGTTCTGAAGTTACCACAACCTCCTCTGCTATCTCAAAAGCGTGGGGCCAGTGCAAAGGGTCAGCAGGTAACAGATCAACTGGAGTTTGATCTGTGGGACCCAAGTGGTGGAAAAATGAGAACTGACTCCTGAAAACTGTTCTCCGCCCTCCACATGTGCAACCTAACATATACCACCACTCCAAGATAAGTGAAAAATTTATGAGATGCTAGATTTTTTTTTTTTTTTTAGGTTTTATGAGACAGGGTTTCTTTCTGTAACAGCCCTGACTCTCCTGGAACTCACTCTGTAGACCAGGCTGGCCTTGAACTCACAGAGATCCACCTGCCTCTGCCTCCCGAGTCCTGGGATTAAAGGCGTGAACTGCCATGTGGGTGCTGGGATTTGAACCCCCATCCTTTGGAAGAACAGCCAGTGCTCTTAACCCCTGAGCCATCTCTCCAGCCCAGAGATGCTAGATCTTTCTAGCAGGAAAGACTCATCAAACACCAGGAGCATACTCTAGTGAGGATGCCAATCATCAGGAGCCCTGGTCCTTAAGCAGGGAGCCCCTGCCCGTTCCTGTTCTTGTGCATCTCTCCCCTCTGCTACGCATCCGGTGTTGCCTGTCCCAGTGCCACTCCAACCTTCTGTGAGTACAAGGCAGCGCATATATCTTTTGCCAATAATCAGCCTCTTCCTCGGTAGTGTTTATTGGAAATGGTTTGGGAATACCAGGCCAGTGCCAGGCTGGCTTTGTGAGCTACACTAAAAGGGACTCCCACAGAACACATGGTGGGTGGAAAAACAGGAAGAGGCTGAGTACTGGGGTGGTCTCTTCTCCCCCGGTTTTCACTGTCACAGCTGCATGGCTCTCAGCAGGCACTCCAACCCACTGAGCAGGAAGCCCCAGGCCAAGGTTCTGAGAGACTTCTACTTTAGTGTTTCACAAGCAAATAAATAAAAATATCTTAACTTATTGCTTAGTGTTACTCTGAAAACGGATCCATATGAGTACTGCCCTCATCGTGGGTAATATATGGATTCTATATCTTCAGTGAAGGAACTCTCTATTCTTTCCCTGCTTGGTTGTGAGGAGAAGTATAAACTTTGGGGGACAAGCCCAGTCTGATGATCTTCGGCTGAGCTAAGATTCACTGAAGCTGCTTTGTGGCAAATGATAGCTTTTATAAAAACAAATAAAGTGATAGAGTAAGTTATGAGTGTTTATTCATTTAT
Source organism: Lophiomys imhausi (assembly GCA_907164525.1). Taxonomy (NCBI): domain Eukaryota; kingdom Metazoa; phylum Chordata; class Mammalia; order Rodentia; family Muridae; genus Lophiomys; species Lophiomys imhausi. Next base: position 2,587,418 of record CAJQZJ010033456.1, on the reverse strand, counting down.
CAGCATTCCCCTGATTGTGTACACAGGGATGAATTGGTTTATTGCCTTACCCTGATAGGCTTAGTATCTAGGAGAGTGGCTCACACACAGTATGCCTTGCACAAGCCTGTGCTACATAAGCAAATAACCATCTATGGGAAGCACTTTCATAATGTCAAGGCATCATACATAAGTTTCGGGGACTTTCTGTGCAAGAATTCCTGATGGGGTGCAAACAACGGCACAGTAAACAAGTGTGACAGGAGAAAGTGTATAACCAAGGCTCTGAGTAAGTAAGCATGAGGAAGTCGAGAGGCACAGAGATCTGCAGAAGCTGGCCAGACCTTAAAGGGAACTTTTAAGGGTGTAGTTTGGTGGCAGAGCACTTGCTTAGCATGTAAAAGGCTCTGGGGTTAATCCCCAGTATGGAAAAACAAACAAGCAACAACAACAACAACTTGAATAGTGTCTTGAAGGAAGGACGAGAAAGACCTCAACAAACAGAAGGAAGAACAACTATTCTACAGGAAGAGCAAAGCAGAAGCCTGGCCCTGAACAGCAGTGGACAGAAAGCTTGTCATAAAGTGGCGCGCGTCCTACTTGTACAGTGTAGGAGTATAAAATACAATGATAGGACCACACAGGGGCTTCAGAGGTAGCTCAGTGTGAAGAGCAGTGGCTGGTCTTGCATAGGACCTGGGGTTGATTCCCAGCATGTCCCTGGGAGCTTACAGCCACCTGCAACTCCAGTTCTAAGGGCTCTGATGTCATCTTCTGGCCTCTGTAGGTACCAGGCACACATGTGGTACACAGGCAAACACTTGTACACACTGAATGAAAAAAAAAAAAGCTTCACAAAGCCTGGAGTCTATACTAGTGCTGGTGATCCTTTCTGAATTAACACTATGTTAGACCTTGACTTCTCCAAACACATTCCACGTCAATTCCCCCCAAGCCTCTGAAATTGACATTTAGGGGCCTGGAATATTCTAGGACAGAACTGTTTAATGGAATGGTTGTCACCATACAAATCTTTTCCAGCCAAGTAGAAATGCAACTCACAGGAGTATTAAAGCACTTGGAATGTGACTAGTGCATTTGAGAAATGACCGAGGAGACGAAGTCATTAATTTTATTTTAGTTCATTATAATCTAAACAGCTGCCAGCTGTCTTGGGCAGTACGGCATTAGAAAAACCATATGACCGACCATTATACTGTTGTGCAGATTTTTGATGTTATTGTTGTTCTGTTTGTTTTTCAAGACAGAGTTTCTGGCTGTCTTGGAACTCAGAGAAATCCACCTGCCTCTGCCTCTCCAGTGCTGGGATTAAAGGAGTGCACCACCACGCCCAGCTTGTGCAGCTACTTTTAAAAAAGTTATTTTGGGCTGGATAGGTGGCTCAGAGGTTAAGAGCACTGGCTGTTCTTCCCAAGGTCCTGAGTTCAATTCCCAGCAACCACATGGTGGCTCACAGCCATCTACATTGAGATCTGCCCGGGCATATATGTAGAGCAAATACTGTATACATAATAAATAAATAAAAAATTAAAAAAAAAAAAAGAAAAAAGTTATTTTATTTTATGTGCACAGGTATTCTGCCTGCATGTATATCTGTGCACCATATTTGTTCATGGTGTCCTTGGAGGCCAGAAGAGGGTGTTGGATTCCTTGGAACTGGAGTTAAAGATGGCTGTAAGCTGTCACATTGGTGCTGGAAATTGACCCTGGGTCCCCTGGAAGAGCAGCAAGTGTTCTTAACTGCTGAGTCTACAGCCCCTTCTATAGTTTCTTGCATGCAGCTGCTGCACCATAAACCTTGGCCTAGTGACACTATCAATGTAAGGTGGAGGACGTGGTGACTATTATAACACTCATAGAGTAGCTATGGTGATCCAGGCTGGTAGAAGCTACTCAAAGACACATAATGTATTATTCTCGAAAAGGTTCTGGACATACTCAAAGAAAATGTTAAATTGAACTATTTAAAAACTTGTTTTTAGGGCTTGAGAGATGGCTCAGAGGTTAAGAGCACTGACTGCTCTTCCAGAGGTCCTGAGTTCAATTCCCAGCAATCACATGGTGGCTCACAACCATCTGTAATGAAATTTGGTGCCCTCTTCTGGCCTGCAGGCATACCTGCAGACAGAACACTGTATACATAAATAAAATAAAATAAAACTTAAAAAAAAAACAAAGTTGTTTTTAGTTTGGCGTGGTAGTGCATGCCTTTAATCTCAGCATTTGGGAGGCAGAGGCAGGTAGATCTCTGTGAGTTCAAGACTAGCCTGGTCTACAAAGTGAGTCCAGGACAGCCAGAGATACATAGAGAAACCCTTTCTCGAAAAACCAAAGAAAAGAAAAGAAAACAAAACAAAAAAACCGAAACAAAACCAAAAAACAAACCCCCTCCCAAAAACAAACAAACAAACAAAAAAACCCAAAAACCAACCAACCAACCAAACAAAACAAAACTTGCTTTTAGTGGAATAAACCAGTTGGTAAATTCCAGGAATTACTTAAACCTTTATATATATTTTTTTTGATTAACATACATAAATATAAACACACACACACACACACACACACACACACAAACAAGTATACTTAAGGTCCACTCAAATGGAGGAAAATCTACTGGTACTAGAAACCTAACCAACTATCCAGGCATAGTGACATCAAGGATCTTAGAGGAGAACTCACCACTTCAACTTTCCCAGACCAGCAAATTCCTAACTCTCTTCTAAAACTTATTCTTTTATCCACAGGTGAGCATAGCTCCCATCACTCATCAGAGATGGGTCTCTCTATAGCAAATGGAGACCATTACAGAAAACAACTGATCACAACAGAGATTTACCGATCGTGGGGACCCAGTCCCAGTGGATAAACCTATAACATAACTCCAGCACCTAAAACTCAAGAAACATCACAGAAGAGTGGGTAAGAAAGATTATAGGAGCCAAGAGACCAAGGCATCTGCTGTGAGACCGTATCTCCTCAAAATGGCTGCCTAAACAATGCCGATATTAATAGAAATGTGAATGTGGAAGGGTAATCTTGAGGGTGGGGAAGTCCTGCCTATAGAGAGAGAATTACAGGTGACTAATGACTGCAGAGATCAGCATTAGCCTCTCCCAGAGATGAACTCTTTAATCCATTATCCAATACTTAGTGGTCAGCCATGGCATCATGTACACACAAGCAACAAAGACGGACTCAGCTGGTTGAATTTATATATGTATGCTATATATATATATATATATATATATACACACACACACACGCATCAACAATAATCAACAAGAGGTCATTAAATTGAGAGGCAGTAAGTGGGGCATAGGCAGGGTCAGAGAGACAAAAGGGTGGAAATGATATAACAATTTTTTTTTTCCTGGAGTGAATGTGGTATGATGCAACAACATTTCAATTAATTAAAAAAAAAAAAACTAAATAAAGTGAAATATTTAAAAATGAAAATGCTAGAAATAATAATAATGTAAACAGGCTTTGTGGGGCTGGAGAACTGTCCCAGTGGATAAGAGTTCTTGCTGAGCAAACATGAGGATCTGAGTTCGAATCCCTACATCCATTGTAGGCCTAGTGCTAAGAGAGACATAGGTCGATGGAGTTTGCTGTTTGCCAATTGAGCTCCAGGTTCAGTGATGGACCCTCTCTCAATGGAATAAGGTAAAGAATGATGAAGTAAAGTGTCCCTCTGTGACCTCTAAGCACATACAGGTACATATACCACCCTCTCCCTGGCCACGCACTCAAGCACACATGCACACGTGGGCACACACCAGAGAGAAAGAGAGACAAAAACAACAAAAACAAACCCATGTCTTATAAACAGTGATGTTTCCACTCACTTGGAGATCAGATGCTAAGGGCAGCAGCTTGGAAAAAATCCCTTTGGAGTGATGAAAACGCTACCCGGCATTCTGCCACCCACCCCTGACCATATCTTACTGAGCCTACACTGCTGCTGCTTCATCTCTGCACCAAATAAAGTCATTGGTATGCATCCTGATACGCTGAATAAAAAAGTGTTCTTTTGTTTCTCCAAGGCCATGGAGCTGAAAGCATGTAGGCCAATCATTTTTATTCTGCGATACTAGAATATTGTATTTTGATGCCCATAAAATATTTAAAGAGAAGGATCAATTAACACCTTGTAAGTCGGATATAAATCTCCAGGTGCACGGTAATTACTTCAGCTCATAGTCTGTATTTTAAATAGAACATTAATTTTAAATGACGTACACATAGTTTGGCAGGCACCCTTTCCGGTAATTCAGACAGACACACAACTGGAAACCATCCATGTTCATTTACACCGACCAGATCACATAGGCACAGGGGCTGCATGGCACAGGTGCCACCTGGTGTCCTGGGAGCAGCTGTCACTGTTCCTGGGAACACCAGGGCTCTGTATCTCTGACACAAACCTTACTTTGTGCCAGAGAGGAGCACATCTGAGCTACCAAGGGGTGAGTATAAACTTCCAAAAGCCTGGACCCCGAGCATCCACCCTGAGCAGTAGGTTCACTTAAGAACCCAAGAAACCTCATCCTCCCAAAGCAACTGCAATGTGTGATGGAGAACAAAGGAGTCTGGGAAATGAATAAATATCTCGTTGTTAGGTACATCGACACTTATTTGCCCCCTCTTTTTTCCCCCTTGAACTTTTGATCTTCTTGCCTCAGCTTTCCGAGTGCTAAGATTACAGGTGTGTACAACCATGCCCACTTGATCGTGTTTTTATGATTTCTCCTTTGTGTCTCATAAACCTGACTTGGAAATGCATAGGTGTTATAAGAACAATGGGAACAAACAAGAGGCAAGGCTCCATTTCATTTTCATGTACAAGGAGCCCGTGTACTTTGTAAGTGTCTGACTTTCCTGACTGTACAGCACTGAGATCTGCTCCCAGGGAAAACATCTCTGGTTCTAGACTAAATGTCTCCTTCAAGAATAAGGACTGGGCTGGAATGACAGCTTGGCTGGTGAAGTGCTTGTGAGGAATGCAGGAGGACCAGAGTTTGATCTCTCAGGATCTACATTAAAAACGAGACAGGCATGGCGGGGCGCACAGATAATGCTAGCACCGGGGAGGCAGAAGTAGGTGGAGTTTTGAGGCTTGCTGGCCAGTCAGCCTAGCCTCCTTGCAAGTCCCTGACCAAGGAGAGACCCTGTCCCCCTGAGATAAGGTGCACTGACCCTGAGAATCTCCACTTGAGGTTGTTCTATGTCTTCTACATACATGTGCATCAAACACACACACACACACACACACACACACACACACACACACACACACACACACAGGCATGCCGGGGGGGGGGCACGAAGGGGGAGAGAAAGAGGGGTAGGGAGAGACTTATAAGAAAGAAAAAATAATTAATTTTGTAAAAAAAAATCACTTAAAACAAAGCCTCAACCTCTTGAGACTTGGGTGAATAAGAGTCTCCCCTGAATCTGGAGGGAACAACTTTCTCTAGGTATAGTTTATTACATTTGATATCTTTAAGGTCCTCTTTTAGTCCCTACAATGACACTACTATGTTCTCATCTAATCGAAATTTAAGCTAGAAAGGCCCTGTGTGAATGGGATGGGGGTAAATGGTGGCTGTCTCACTTGTGATGTGACCCTCATAATTTGCCCTTGGAGATTCTCTCATAGCATCAGAGGGAAAAATGTATTTCTGGAAACTTCCATCACAACAACGTTCCATTTTTCATGGGGGCACATAAGCGAAATCACACACCATTTCTTTCTCATCCAGTGCTGTTTCTGCTGTCAGTAAGACAGAGCTGGGAGGGCCTTTGCCAGACCCACATGGGACATTGACGAGGATGCTTCGAAAGTCACAGTGGTTCTTGTGTGATGCTCAGATCTCTTGTGGCCTTTAGCATGCAGGGATGAAGGACCCGGTGAGCTATGGAGGTGCATGAGTGTCAAAGAAGAACCTAGAGGAGCCAGAGTCCGTCAAGACTTTTTGGGCGCCATGGGAATTGGGGCTGAATCATGCAATGGAGGCTGGTGAGGGGCAGGAAGGGAGACCGGAGCTCTGCAAAGGCAGCTCTCACATACATAAGAAAGCAAGATTATAACAGCACAGAGGTGAGAAAGGCAGATTTGCCAATGAGAAACTTAGCTGAGTGGAAAATGTGTGGGCTGCTTTGCGCAGATTACTCGGAAGGCAAGTACCTAGAAAGGAGGAAGGAGAAACAGGGGGAGGGTAGGTAGGCACAGGAGACCAAGGGAGAGAGGGCAGTGGGAGGGCAGAGTGGGGGCCTGGACATAGATAACGAGAAAGGGGCTTGTAACCTTTCTCATATGAGTGTGCCCCAAGACATACAGAGATGAATAAATAACATTTTAAGCTTTAAAATTCCACAAATCAACCCCATATGCACAATAATGCATGTAAAACCACAGAAGTAGACATTCAAAAATGAATGGCTTTGAATCAATCACATCTCTACTCTAAAAAACCCTCCTTTATATACATAGATGTAAGCATGTGATATATACATGCATTTCAATTTATGCATATAAAATTTGAGGAGCTGGTGGCAAAATGCCCCAAGTCTCAATTACAAAAAAACCTCACAATGCCCACCTCTAAGTAGAATATGTTCAAATGTGATTTTTTAAAGAAAAATGAAATAATTTCCTAACTACCAAGAAAAAAATCATCAAAACACACTCTTCTTTGAAAATGACTGTCAGGGTAGAAACCGTACACTAGGGGAGCCATGAATGTCCCAGTACACAAACTCACAGCTGGCTGGCTGTCTTGGGGGCTTTGGTTTTCTCCCAGTCAATCCCCACTGCACCCCTGAGAATGCTTCTACATAAGTAACAGGAAAGACCTTCAAACAAAAACAAATGTGAGCCCGCCTCTCTGTGAAGGTCACACCTCAAAATGTCTGCAAGTTTAGAGGAAGGATCCGGAGAGGATAAACCACCGATGGGACAAAGAAGACTCTGGTTAGTTTCAATGTCATCCCTCCACCTTGGCAAAAATGAGTTTTTATGATTCTTCCCACAGCTCTTAAGTCTCAAAGAGAAGGAAGTGTGGTCTGATGTGATCCTGCCTGCTGTTGACAGCACGTTAGGAATGGACCTTATAAATAAATACAACTCTGATTTGTCAATACATGACACATTTTCTTTTTTTGTGTGTTCTATGTTTATTTTTTTCCTTTATTTTTATTTCTTCAAGTTACATCTCAATTGCAGTCCCCTCCCTATTCCCCCTCCAGTCCCACCCTCCCCCCATCCTCTTCCCCTTTTTTTTTTTCTTTTAAGTTTAAGGTATATCTTTTTTTTTTTTTTTTTTTTGGTTTTTCGAGACAGGGTTTCTCTGAATATCTCTGGCTGTCCTAGACTCGCTTTGTAGACCAGGCTGGCCTCAAATTAAGGTATATCTTATTTCCCCCTACAGTTTCCCCTTTCAGTCCAACAAATGGCTCCTTCTCTTATAATAATAAATATAATACAGTACAACAGAGGTAATTAGGCCACAGTTATGAGGGTTATATGGCTTAACGTACATTCCCAATGACTAGTCCATATTTATTTGGTACCTGACTTTAACATTCTACTATCTAAACATCTCCATGAGTTTAAAGTTCTATATCTGACTCAACATTCATACTAACTTGAAACACAATTTTAAAAGTATCTTCTTAGATGTATAACACTCTCTTGACTCCTAAACAACTCAAAATTTTTTTAATTATGAGACTCTAGCTATCTGTTCTTCAACCACCTCAGAGACCTGAGAGGGATAAATATATGACACATTTTCAAAAGGAACAGATACTCAGGAAAAAAAATAATTGAAATACAAGTGGAACACACAAAAAAGAAAGGTTCCTTTGAGATACTGGATGCCACAAACTTTTTGAATTTCAGATTTTTGTTTTCCTGAGACAGAGTCTCATGTAGCTCTGGGTGGTCGGTGGTGGCACATACCTTTAATCCCAGGAGTTGGGAGGCAGAGGTAGTCAGATCTCTGAGTTTGAGGCCAGCCTGGTCTACAGAGCAAGTTCCAGGACAGCCAGGGCTACACAGATAAACCCTGTCTCAAAAACCCAAAGCAAAAACAAAATTATTGTTTTCAACCTTACTATGCATTGGAGAACAACCTTCAATTTCCAATGGGTGTCTTCCACCATGTGGGTCCCTGGGATTGAACCTAGGTCATCATGTTTGGTGGCAAGTGCCTTTACCTGATGAAGTGATGAAGCATCTCAGCAGGCCTCCCCTATTGATCTTGACCAATACTATAACGCAGAATATTCTAGTCCCTCATTCATAAAGTGGCCTTTCCATAGACCAATCCATTCTGCACTATCCCAACTCATTCCTTAAGTCCTTCCTCCCACAAATGCTATGTGTCGGTGATGCCCCTCATCTGGCAGGGACTCTGTGCCTCTCCCATTTCTTTCATCTCTCTAAGGTGAGTTACACAGTCACTGTCCCCTCAAGCTGCATGTCCCTTCCCCTTCCTCAAACACACTTCTGGAAACTGGTCCAGTGCTGGAGACCAAAGCTGGATGCCGACCTATTGTCTTAGACTCCCAGTTCTGCTTCCTTCTAGTTCTGGGACAGTGGGAAGGTTCCCTAACTTCTGTGGTTCAAAACTTTTTAACCATAGAACAGGGTACCAACAGTTCTTGCCAGGAGTTTTAGGATGAGAAGAAGTGGACAGGCACAAAGTGTCCAGGTAGGTGGTATGTGGAGAGCCTCCCTGTCCTTGTGCACTTGCTCACAAATCTCTAGGCTGACAGATGTGACCAGGCCTTCCCCTGTTTGCTTGGTTTTGCTTCCTGTTCACTTACACTGCTGAGTCACGTGATCAGGAGTGACAGTGATGGCAGCTCTGAGATAGGCCTGGGGAATGTGAAGGAAGAAGGTAGGAGGGGCTGTCGGCTTGTAGGCTGACACTCTGGCAGCCATAGACACCCTCTGAGGACAAGTCCATTGAAGAGAGCAGAACTGTCAAATCCATAGTGGAGATACTAGGGGGATACCAGGGCAACGAGAAGAGTGAGTTCTGGAAATTCAGGTTTTTTGCTTAAGGTTCAAAGTCAAAATGAGTTAAAAAATGAACTGTATGGCTGGATATAGTGACATATGCTTTTAATCCAAACACTAAAGAAGTGGCTGCAGGAGGGATAAGGAATTTAAGGCCATCTTTAGCTATATAGTAAATTCAAGGCCAGCTTGAACTATATGAGAGCCTGTTTCAGAAAACCAAACACCAAAACCCATCTGCCCCCAAGGAAAAGAGAGAACCAAACCAAGCTAGGAAATCTAGTATTCCCATTGCTGTCTATACAACCCAAAGACTGGGAAGCATGTTGAAGAGATGCACACACACACTATATACATTCACACATACACTATTCACACACACCCTACATACACACACACCATATATATACACACTATACACACACACACACTCTACACACACACTATATATATATATATATACACACACTATATACACACATACACTATACACACACTATATAGTGTATATAGTATATATATACACACTATACACAAACACACTATACACACATTATACACATACACCCTTAGCACACACACACTATATATATATTATACACACACACTATATACATACATACATTATACACGCACACTATATACACACACTATATATATATACACACTATACATAAACACAGCCTATCGCACAGCCTATATACACACTATACACACACACTATATATACAACACATAAACTATACATACACTACACACACATACACACACACACGCATACACACTATGTCACAACATTTACAATAGTCATGTGGTGGAAGCAATCTAAGCCTGTCAGCAAAATATGGTGTATACATGCAGTGAAGTCAACATCCAGTCTGAAAAGAAATGACAATTCTGACATGTGGTATGACACCCATGGGCATTGCATCGTATGAAACAAGTCACCGTAAAAAAAGACGAATACTGCAAGATCCAATTCATACGAGGTATCTAAGTAGTGGAGTTCCTAGACGTAAAGTAGAATGGTGGGTCATGGAAGGGTCTGTGGGAGGGGGTCATGAGGAGCTGTCAAATGGACATTAAGTTTCAGCTTTCTAAGATGAGAGTAGTTCTAGAAACTGCACAACATTGTGAACGTACTCAGTACCACTGAATTATACACTTATAAATGGTAACATGTGTTTTACTACAAGAAAAAAATACGCAAGATAGCATGCAAGAAAAGCACAAGAGCTGGTGAGAAGTCTCTAGGGAAAGGGTACCTAAGGCTGAGCCTCGCCCTGGCTCCATCCCTGGAACCTGCAAGGTGTGAGGGCAGAACTCACTCCCACAAGTTGACCTCTGATTTCTGCATGCATGCTGTGGCATGTGTGTACCCATACATACCACACACACACATTCACGCGCACACACACAGATATAAAACCACAAGGGAAAGAACCATAGCAGAAATGGATAAGCAAAATCCAGCTGTGAGACAGCTTAAAAGTCCTCTTGCTGGAAGGTCAATTCCTGTAAGCAAGCTTTTGCTAACCACCCTGAGCTTTCCCCTCCTGTGGGCCCGATATATGAAAGCGGAGCCTTGGTCTTGAGAGCACAGGTTTGGGGCAGGAGAGGGATCTGCCCTTGGCGCATTGACCTTGTCAGGTGGCTAAAACCTTTAGTCCTGGGTTTCCTTCTCTGTAGAGCCTCCAGGAAGGCCACATGAAATGACCCGTGTAAACAGTGCTCCAGGCACTGGCCTTCTACAAGATACAAGAGCCACCACCCCACTGTTGTCATTGTAGCTGCGACCTACCTGAACATCATACAGGAACTGGAAGCGGCTTCTTTTATTTGCAGCCTCTCTCACAGCCCGAGCCAAGTCCACGGAGCCTTTTCCTCCAACTGACCAGTGATAGCAGGGGACAGCATCAAAGGCGCCGGCCCGTTTAGCGAGCTCACACACCAAGTCAATCTCGGCTGGGGTGTCAGTCCTGGTGATGAGAATGTTCGTGGTTTTTGCATCTGTATTCACTTAGTTATGTTTTGAAAGAAAGACTCACGGTTTATACAGAACTTCACTTCCTAGCGCTGAATATATTTTAAACATCAAAAGTGGTCATATTGTGTTTAAATAAATCAGACTTGAAGAAAAGCACATAGAAAGAATTCTCTTTAACATGACTCAATTATTCCAAGTTGCTATGGGTTTTTTTTAATTGAGAAAATTCCATAAGGTCTCTTATTGATCATTCATTCAGTCTATCAAGCAGAAGCCCGAAGTAGAATGAGAAACAAAACAAAACAAAACAAAACAATCCCCCGCAAACCAAACAGATGGTAATTTACTATCTGAGTTTCATTTCCACAGTTAACACTTGAGAACACATTTGTGAAAATGAAACCAAATCAAACAAACAGAATTGTGTCTTTCACAGGAAGCTGAGAAAGCCAAGTGCCCTAAGGACATAAATGTGGTCACCAGTGTGGTCCCACAGAGAGCAGAAAGCTGGACTCACTTGAAGACGTTTAGCGCCACCACGACAGGCACCCCAAAGAGCTGAGCGATCTGAATTTGTTTCTGTAGGTTACAGCAGCCATCAGCCACCAGTTGAATGTTCTGGAAGGAAATCGGCCTCCTGATTTATGTCATTATTTGTGCCAATTTGCCTCACCTGCCATCGACCCCACAAAGCTAGACCAGCCTCACTCACACTGGCCACTTCTGCTTTTTATCTTTTCTTACTTTATTGTCCTAGAAGCTTCTCAAAGAAGAGCCAAGTTACCTTGTGTTTGTAAGAAAGATGGTTGCAAACAGAGGTGATTCGTGTTCAAGTTAGGTTCTAAAACTATTCTGGGTCTGAACACATGTATTTGAGTCTTGGGCCAGGCAACTATTTCTATGGAGGACTGGCTAACAGGACATAGGGACCCCACCCTTTGTAGCCATGGGGGCAAAAGGCACAAATCCCCAGAGGATCCAGCCTAGCTATTCCGTCCTAAGCCCGTGGCGCCACCTGTAGGAGCTATGTGGTACTGCCACCAGCGGACCAGTTTATAGACAGGACAGTTTACTGCTTTTTTGTAAGCCATAAAAAACAACAGGGCGGGCTGGAGAGATGGCTCAGCGGTTAAGAGCACTGGCTGCTCTTCCAGAGGTCATGAGTTCAATTCCCAGCAACCACATGGTGGCTCACAACCATCCATAATGGAATCTGGTGCCCTCTTCTGGCCTGCAGATATACCTGCAGACAGAACACTGTATACATAATAAATAAAAATCTTTAAAAAAAAAAAAAAAACAGGGCACCTTCTAAGAGTCAGCTTTTTTTTTTTCTACAGCAAAGGAAGGCACAAGGTACAAGTGTCACTCCTCGATTGCTGGGATTAAAGGTGTGTGCCATCACACCTGGCAATTACACGGGGATGCTTGGATTTGATCCAAAGGATCCCAGGTCCTTTGGAAGAAGGGTCAGTGCTCTTAACCACTGAGCCATCTTTCCAGCCCCATCTACTTTTCTTTTTGAGGCAGAGCTCACCAAGTAGGCTGGCGGCACAGTAAGCCCCAAGGGTCCACTTGTCTGTGGCTCTCTCATGCTGAGAATAATGAGCGTGTGCCATCGAGCCTGATATTTTTTCACATATGCGCTAGGGACTGAACTCAGGTCCTCGGATTCTTGCAAGGTAAGCAAGAGTTTACCCACTGGGCCATTTTTCTCAGTCCCGAAAATCGCATTTCTAAGAAGTTGTCGGTGGAAGGTATATTCATTGATGGGCAGCTGGAAGCTAGCCATTTGTTGGGTTGAACGATTAGTTCCTCTTACCTCCTCTGTATATTCTTTCTTGAGAGGAACCCCAGCAGTTACCTGAAATATAAGAGATAAAAACTAAGACCCACTTCATGACATTAAAAAAAAAAAAACTCCTAGCCGGGCGGTGGTGGCGCACGCCTTTAATCCCAGCACTTGGGAAGGCAGAGGCAGGCGGATCTTTGTGAGTTCGAGGCCAGCCTGGTCTACAAAGCGAGTCCAGGACAGCCAGAGATATTCAGAGAAACCCTGTCTCGAAAAACCAAAAAAAAGAAAGAAACTCCTTATAGCAACAGGCCCAGATGGTTTTATAGGAAAGTTCTACTCAACTTTGGATAAATCAATTACTGTCACTTTTACGCAAACCTTCCATAGTTCAGAAAAAAAGAATGGTTCAAAAATTTAAAATTTTGAGTAGCTAACATCTTACTCATATAAAGGGGAAAAAAAGAAAACTCAAAATATTAAAAAATTGATCAGTAAAATCCAGTTATTTGTAAAGCAGACATAGCTGCCTAAATTGGGCTTGTTCTGGCAAGGTAAGATTTCTTGCACGTAATGATAATTTAAGCAACACTTAAAAACCTTAAAGAGAAAAACCAAGTTGTCATCTCAAGAGATGGAAGGAAAACCTGTATCAGTTTTTATGCTAATTTGGCCAATTAAAACTAGAAGGTAATCCCTCAGTCCTCATTAAAAATGGATCCTAGGCATCACACTTAATGATGAGCTGTTTAAACAATCCCCTTTAAGATGAGGACTAAGAAGAAGTCTGCAGCCAGCATCATCATCCATCACTGCATTGCAATTAGGAAGATCGTGCCAATGACAAGGAAAAAAAAAAGTAGGGATTGGAAGGAAGAAAAGGAACTCATTTTGCAGCTATGAATGGCAGCACAGAATTCCCCAAAGACTTAGGTTAAATCAGTACAACAATTAAGAGAATTCATACAGTCTAGAAATAAAGTAACATATCAAAAAAGAAATAATCTGCTATATTAATTAAAAATATAAAGCCGGGCGGTGGTGGCGCACGCCTTTAATCCCAGCACTTGGGAGGCAGAGGCAGGTGGATCTTTGCGAGTTCGAGGCCAGCCTGGTCTACAAAGCAAGTCCAGGACAGCCAGAGCTGTTAAACAGAGAAACCCTGTCTCGAAAAACCAAAAAAAAAAAAAAAAAAAAAAAACATAAAGCATACAGAACAGATCTGTAAGAAGATATAAGATCTTTATGAAGTAAGTAATAACTTTCATTGAAATATCATCAAACAGACCTAAGCCAATGAAGAGATGCCTAATGTCCTTTGAATAGAAATCCCAGAGAGACCACAGAACCTATAAGCTAATTCTCAAACACATACAGGGTTTTGAGCATGTAGTTTCATAGTATAGAGCTGCTCTTATGTAGGTTGGATTCCCCCAAACTTCAAAAAGTAAAATAAAATCCATCAATAAAATGTCGATAGCAATGAAAAGGGTCACTCGTAGGTCAGACAAACATGAAGAACAGTCTAGCTTTGGATCTCCACAGCACACTGGCAATATCAGACTCAGCTAGACCAGATCAACTGAAGGGAGATCCTGGAAAGAGACTTACACACACTTGGGGAAATGGATTCATCCCATCCTCAGTGAAAAAGAAAGAAGGGCCACTTAAGACACAGTGTGCAGTCAGTTACCTAGTAATACGGAAAAATATTGCAATGAAATCTGGCCAACGCCCCACACACCAAACCATGAGGCTTATTCCCCACGTTAATTTGGTGGGAGTTCAAGGTGTCCAGATATTTGGCCAAGCACTGCTGTGTGTTTTTTTGTGAGGATGCTTTTTAATGAGATTATATACATAAATCAGTAGACTTGCAGAAAAACAGGATGCTATAAGTCTCCACAATCTGATTGATTTCAAATCACCAGTAGACCTGAATGCAACACAGGTTGGCCTCTTCTAAGCCAAGGAGAATTTCCCAGCAGGCCACCATCAGACTGGACCCACACAATGAACTGTTCCCGAGTTCCCAGGTGACTATGGAGAGCCTGGATTCTGGACGTGCAGGCTTTATAATCATAGTACCTTGTTCCTTAGCAACCTCCACGTCCTGCCACATCTCTCCACACCTCTCCACACCCAGTGACTTCTACTTTCTGGAGAACCCTGATTACTTTAAACGTAGTGCATTGAAAGGACGAACTTCGAAAAGACTGCGTAAGATCAGGAGTATAGATAGGGATGTCAGTTCTTAAATCCACCAAGAGTGGTTAGTATACGGGAAGATGGGCTGTGAATTAAAAATGCTGATGTCAGCCGGGCAGTGGTGGCGCACGCCTTTAATCCCAGCACTTGGGAGGCAGAGGCAGGCGGATCTTTGCGAGTTCGAGGCCAGCCTGGTGTACAAAGTGAGTCCAGGACAGCCAGGGCTACACAGAGAAACCCTGTCTCGAAAAACCAAAAAAAAACCCAAAAAAAAATGCTGATGTCGCGACTGTTAAATTTTCACTGTCAACTGGAACGCATTAGGAAATGCCCAGGGTGTTAATGAGGAACACCCCTGGGTGTGCCCGTTAGGTGCCTCCAGAAAGGGTTGATGGGGGAGGGAAGATCCATGATGAAGGTAGGCACCGCCATCCTATGGTCTGGGGGTCTATGAATAAAAGGGAAACAGCACAGAGCCAGACTAGCATGAGTGTTTGTCTCTGCTTCCTGACCTCGGCCTCGTGTTCTGTTCCTTCCCTGTACCCATGGTCCCTATTCTGTTGGTTCAAATCATGAGCCCCAGCAAGCTCCTCCCACTTAAGTTGCTTCTAGTCAGGTGTTTGGTCCCAGCAATGAGAAAAATAGCTGTGTCAAAATGGGCAAGTTCAAAGGTCACAGGAGTTTCCACTGCTCAAATAATGGATTATAAAAAGCAAACCTCAGCTGAGTAAACACACACGAGGCAGCCATGGCTTTTTGTGCAATGACGCTGAGAGGAAGCAGAAGTTCTACTAGAGCAAAAACATTACCACAGAGCTGCTTCAAGTAAGAAGCAAACACACTGAGGTGGGTAACACGGATTAATATGGATGTAGGACTGAAAGATGAAAGTTCATTTGCTACTCAATTAATGAAAACATTTCCTGGATATGTCAGGCCCCGGGGCACGGTAAGTAATAAGATAGTTCCTGAGGGAAAGGAATTCAGAATCTGAGGAGGAGAGAGACATTTACAGAATACTGTGTAGCCAAGTCCAGGCCTTTGCATCCCTCCCTGATTACTATCGCTCATTCATGCAGTAGTTTGGTCCTTCGATGTTCAGCATGCAGCTATGGGGGGTATGTTCTCCCGGGGAGAGCTAGTGGGAGGTGGTACAGTCCTGTGATCCCAGTCTGTTGTACTTACTGCTTCACTACAGGCAAAAACGCTGGCCACACAATTGCAAATTACAAAGCTGTGAGAGAAAATGAATCGTATCCCTTAGGAGTTCATTGCCAGGCATTCGTTTCAGTGATGCGAACCTGACCAAATAATCAGCATTTCTACCTATGGTCCCTGAACCTTGTTGTTACCATCTCTGCCGTAGAACCATGGCATTGGGTAAGGAAGAAGCGGCAGGAAGGAAGAGCTGGGAAGAAAACACAGCCTGGCAACGCAGCACGCACAGCAAGAAGTGCAATAGGACTGGAAGTATTTTTATAGTCTGGAGGTCTAGAAGAACTCTGGACTGTAAATTCTAGGTTGAGCCTGTTCCCTAAAGTGCTATGATGTTACCACTGCTGGTGTCTATGCATCTCCAAGATTTCCCTCCTTATTTTATAAAGACCAAATCAGACCAGACAGACTCTAAACATTTTAGAGGATCAAAGGCCTTTGAGTTTAAATGTGGGAGGGGCAGAGGAAGAAGACAGCATTTCAAATTATATGTATACGCACACATATGCACATATAATTTTTATATACATTTATGTATGTATGTATGTGTATGTGCATGCATACATATATGTATGTATGTGCATACATTGGTTTTTGCTTGCATGTGTATCTGTGTGAGGGCGTCTGATCCCTTGGAATTGAAGCTACGGACAGTTGTGAGCTGCCACAGGGTGCTGGGAATTGAACCAGGCAGCCAATGTCCTTACCCACTGAGCCACTTCTCCAGCCGCTATAATTTTATTTTATTTTTTTTTGAAAGTAGAGGTTGGTCTAGAGAGTCAGAGTCTAACGTGGAGGACTGACGGGTGGTGACAACTGGAATGTTGAGCACAGTCACAGTTACTTAGGATCCATTGTGTGTCGTTATAAATGCTGCAATGGAGATGAGAATGCAACTTCAGGTAAAATGAAGTGCTTGCTGAAGTGTGTGGTACTGAGTGTCCTTGGAGTTTACAACACTTGTACTGTCCGTCACCACTCATCTGCTCGAGGTGACAGAGTAAGGCGTCTGACTGACACTCGTGGTTTCGGGCTTGACATGCTGCTGCTGGCTGCCGTTTCTAAAGCCAGCAAATCTTGGCTCCCTCTGCTATAAAAAGGGCTTAAATATAGTGCCTAGGACAAACAAATTCTAAGAGGATCAAACAACATAGTTTGCAAATGGCAAACTTATTATTTGTTTTTAGTGGGTGAGCACCCTTGATCATGAGTTTTGTGAATACAGTACTCTAAGAAATTAGATTTGGTGGTTTTATAGTCTGGAGGTCTGGGTTTGAGGGTTTGTCTTTCACATCAGTATGCTATGATGATATCAGATGAGAAAATGACAATGAAGCTTCAAATGAAACATTTCCAGGCTGGGCGTGGTGGCGCACGCCTTTAATCCCAGCACTCGGGAGGCACAGGCAGGAGGATCTCTGTGAATTCAAGACTGGCCTGTTCTATGAAGTGATTCTAGAACAGCCAGGGATACACAGAGAAGCCCTCTCTCAACACCCCCCCCACCTCAAATTTTCCCACTTGGAAATTTCTAAAATGAAAAACTAAACAAATTTAAAAACCACATATATACCCCTTTTGTACATCTTAAAGATACATATCAAAAGTCTTGCACGTATATGAAGACAAATCGCCAGGTGTGGTAGCACACCCATTTAATCCCAGTGCTGCAAAGATGGGCAAGCGAATCTCTGAAAGTTCCAGGCCAGCTGGTCTACATAGTGAGTTCCAGATCAGCTAGGGCTAAACAGTGAAACCTTGTTTAGGGAAAAAAAAAAAAAAAAAAAGCAGGATTTGTGTTTTCTAAAAACAGGGCAGGGCTGTGATAGAGTCATAAAACGAAGTCACAATTGGCAGGGGCAGAAGGAAAGAGGTGTCAGGTCAAACCTGATCATTCATAGCATCCGCGTGCCAAAGAAGTTTCTGCAGAAAAATCATCCACCAAAGCCATCATGCCAATCAGCGGTCTTCATCAAGCAATGAGAGGTCTACCCTCCTGACCCAGCCCACATGGCAGTTCACAGCTGTCTGTAATTGCTGGGCGTGGTGGCGCACGCCTGTAATCCCAGCACTCGGGAGGCAGAGGCAGGTGGATCTCTGTGAGTTCAAGGCCAGCTTGGTCTACAGAGTGAGTCCAGGACATCCAGGGATACACAGAGAAACCCTGTCTCAAAAAAACTAAAAAAAAAAAAAAAAAAAAAAAAAAAAA
>CAJQZJ010033456.1:2495042-2568873 GCA_907164525.1 Lophiomys imhausi | reverse complement strand
AAAAAAAAAAAAAAAAAAAAAAAAAAAAAAAAAAAAAAAAAAAAGAAGTCATGTGTGGGTATTGCAAATAGGTGACATGAATGAACTAAACTTCAAGTGTGTGTGTGTGTGTGTGTGTGTGTGTGTGTGTGTGTGTGTAAGAAGAATTTACAGAGAAATAGGAATATCTAGCACATGCTATGTCTTAAGCACTAAATCATGTTTTATCTTACTCCTTTCTCTCTCTCTCCCTCTCAGAGACAAGTTCTATTCTGAATTCGGGATGGTTTTGAGCCTGTGGTAATCCTTTGTCTCAGTCTCTTGGGTGCTAGGATTATAGGTATATGCTTCCATATATGGCTCCCCCTCTCCTCCATCGCTAGACAGGGCTTTTTGTTTTGTTTTGGTTTTTCGCCTTGGCTGTTCTAGAACTTGCTCTGTAGGTAAGGCCAGCCCCAAACTCAGAGATTAACCTGCCTCTGCCTCCTGACTGCTGGTATCAAAGATTCCACCACCACCTGGAGGCTTCTTGTTTTGGAATTAAAAAAAAATTTTTTTATGAGTATGAGTGTTTTTGCCCGCATGTATATATGTGTACCACATGTGTGCCTGGTGTTCAAGGAGGTCAGAGGAGGGTGGCAGATCCCTTGGGCCTGGAGTTACAGACAGTTGTGAGCTTCCATGTGGGTGCTGGTAACTGAACCCAGGTCCTCTGCAAGAGAAGCACGTGCTCTTAACCACTGAGCCAATTCTCCCACCCATATACCGCTTTAAAAATTTTTTAAATTTATGTGCATGCAACCTGGATGTGCTTATGCACATGGTGTATGTGCAGGTGCCCAGGGTGCTGGATCCCCTGGAAGTGGAGTTATAGACGGCTGTAAGCCGCCTGATGTAGGTGCTGGGAACTTAACCCAGATTCTCTTAAGAACAGTAAGTGCTTTTTGCCACCGAGTCATCTCTCCAGCCCCTGGCTTTTTGTTTTTTGTTTTTGTTTTTTTTTAAAGCTAGGGAAAAACCCCACGAACTTACACTCGGACCACCTCCGTGCATTTTCAGAGCTCGAACAGTGGCCACCAGGACAACCACGTTGGGCACCAGGCCAGAAGCCCGGCATTTGATGTTGAAGAATTTCTCCATCCCTATATCAGCCCCAAAGCCAGCTTCCGTCACTGTATAGAAACAAAGAGGAAATGAGCTATTAGTTCATGAGACAATACTAGACAAAGGATTACCACAGGTTCAAAGCCAAACAGAACTCAGAATAGAACCTGTATCTGAAAACCGAAAATAGCAGCAAGTGCTGGGCATCCATGTTTTTAATAACAGTGCAAGTGTTCACAATGGCTTCTTCTCCGGCCATACTAAAGCCACTGCAAGTCACTGTATTTTGTGTCCACACAAAGGTAACCTGATATCTCCCTCACAATGGAAGATGCTTAACTTCCTCCCACAAGGCAGGTCTCTAACCTGTTAGATCCAACAGGCTACAAGGACTCACTGCAAGACCAAGAGCTGTCTTCCCAGTATTATAACTCAAACCAAAGCGTTTCTTAACATAGATTCGGTTTTCAACTTTAATAATCAGGCTTCAAAGTTTATCAAGGGGCCAAGCATATAGTGTCCTTTCTTATTCTTTTTTTTTTTTTTTGGTTTTTCGAGACAGGGTTTCCCTGTGTAACAGCTCTGGCTGTCCTGGACTCACTTTGTAGACCAGGCTGGCCTCGAACTCACAGAGATCCGCCTGCCTCTGCCTCCCAAGTGCTGGGATTAAAGGCGTGCGCCACCACCTCCCGGCCCTTTCTTATTCTTTATAACCTATCTAGAATACATTATCTACACTATAATGCTATTTTACTTTTCTTTTAGGGCCCCTGATCATTTCTGTTGACCAGCAAAATTCAAGTTGGAGGCGTGGCTTAAAGATACCAATCAGGAGATTCAATGAAAGATAATGGCTTGATTCCAGAATCATATTCGTTTCTACAGACTCCTTCCCAGTTGATAGTAATGTTACTGTGTGTGTGTGTGGGGGGGGGGGGTCCCCAGTGCGGATCTCTACATCTATGAAAAAAAATCATGGTGTGGCTGTGTGCACCTGTAACCTTAGGACTGTGGAGAGTAGAGACAGGATTGCTGGGGGTTGCTGGCCTCCAGCCTAGCTCCAGGTTCATTGAGAGATCCTGATTCAAGGGAAGAAGGTAGAAAGTGGTGGAATAGAGCATCCCATGTCTTCCTCTGGCCCCTGCACGCACATGAGCACATGTACATGCACATGTGTACCTGCACTCGTTGGTGCAAAGTATGTTATTATAGCATTTGTGGAGGTGACAGATAGAACATGAGTATTTCTTTCCAAAACCACAATAGACATGGGACTAGTAGCATTATCTTCCCACCCAAGGGAGAGCTCCAGGGCCTTGGTATTCAGTGTGTGACCCATGGACCAAGAGCAACAGCATTACTTAAGAGCTTGTTAAAAAGGTGGTATATTGGGCGTATGAAATCTACTCAGCCAGAACTAGCATTTAAAATAATCGATTTTTATGTGTGTAGGTGTTTTTCCCACTTGTATATCTGTGTACTATTTGCATGCCTGGTGTCTGCAGAGGTCAGAGGAAACCATAGATTCCCCTGTTACAGACTGTTATAAGCCATGTGGGTGCTGGGAATCAATCCCGGTCCTTTAGAAGAACAGCCAGTGCTCTTAACCTCTCAGCTGTCTTTCTACCCCCAGCAGAATCAGTATTTTATGTACGGTGTTTGTCCATTAGTCATTTAGGAAAGAATACTATTGATATAAAAAATATTTTGGAATATGCACCATCTACTGACAGCACAACTAAGGCCATAATTAATGGTACAGATACGAAGTAGAAGTAAAATGGATATACTATGGTCTTATAAAAATACTCAAGGGCTGAGGATGAAGCTGGCACAATGCTTGTCTTGCATGAGTGAATTCCTGAGTTCAAATCCTCAGCAGCACCAAAAAAAAAAAAAAAGGAAAAGGTAAAGAAATGAAGATATAGCTCTAGTATTCAATTTTAACAAGAACTGGTAGAAATAAATTTAGTTTTTTTTCTTTTAGCATTTCATGTGCCTATTTTTTACAGACTGTACATAATTCTGTAGTTTCCTTTAACTTAAGATTATGATTTTATTTCTGTACTACAAACTTTCAGAATTTATGATTATAAAAATAGTAGCTCATAATTTTGTTAAATTGATGTGCCAAAATTTGTAAAACTGTTCTGTCTGTTATTGAATATTTGGGCAGTCTCCAGTATGCACAACAACACACTGGAATCATGCTGCATATGAGCTTTAATCTCTTTCAAAGTATATTCGTGGAATAAATTTCCAAGGGTAAGGTTATGGGCCAAAGACATAAAACATCTTTTATGACCACTGATACACACTTGACAAGTCAATTTTGTGTTTTAAAGTTAATGTTTTAGGTTACTATAGGAAAGGATAGGTTTCACGGCTTTTCTCTCCTTTGTTCCCCTCCCCCAATGCCTGCCCCCTCCCCCCTGGTTTTTATTAATTTTTCTTTGAACAGATTTATAGCAGAACAACTGAAAGGACATTCCTTCTTTACACGGCAGATGGGACCATTCTCATGATCCTGCAATGGTCAAAGTTAGAGAGGATTTCTACCCCTGTGGAAGGAGGGTCCTGAGAGGCTACCGTGAAGAGGCAATGGAGATAAAGCTTAAGATGCAAAAGGGATTCTAGGATGTCAGAGATGTAAGGATAACAGAGGAAAAAGAAACTGGGCTGAGAAGAATATTTCTCTTTCCCCAGTTTCTGACTGGATGCAAAGCCACACACTCCTGCTACCATCCTTCCCTGCCCCCCACGATGGATAGTCAGCTGGTACAGTGCTTTTATAAACATAGGGACGTGAGTTTGAATCCCAGAGCTCACGTTATAGAAATCCAGGCATGGTAGCTCATGTTTGCAATCCCATACTGGGCAGGTAGAGGCAGGGAGACCGCTGCGGCTGGGCTAGATAGGCACCAGTCTAGCGTTAATTGGTGAGTTTCAAGGAGGCATGAGAGTGCCTCCAAAAGGAGGGGCGGAGGTGGGTGATACCCCGAGGACTGCCACACATGCACACCCACATGCATGCAAAGACGTACATTTGTGTGTATGTGTGTAAGCGCACACGCACGCACGCACACGCACACCTCCTTCTGTAGCAGCATCAGGCTATCAAGCTTCCTGAAGAGCCCTGCACTATATTGCTGTCACCTCTGCATTTCTTTTCCCACCTGGAAAATTCCATTTTTTTCTTCCCTTTCCTTAAACCCAGTGTCTAAACTCAGTTCAATGGCTCATATCCTAGACATTTGTCTGGATCTCGGGCAGGGGAATTTCCCTTCTTGCCCTCTTGGGCATCTTCCACCTCTGTTATTGTTTCTAGCCTTCTGACCGCCTCCACCCCCCACTCCTGAAATTTGCATTCTCGTCAGCCCACCCTCTCAGTCCAACGCAGTCCCTGACAAACAAAAGTGCATAAGCAAATCGTAGGACTCAACAGCCAATGCAAAGGACACAATTCAGCAGAGACAGTTGGACACATTAAAAATAGGACAAAACCACGATGGTCCTACCCTACCCTTTTTTTTTCCTTACAAAACCGTTTTGATTATTTAATCAGAAATGCAATGGTGTAAATGCCACACATATCTGACAATGAACAATATCATCGCCTCGAATGTCTAAGTAGATAAAGTAAGCTCAGTTTCGTGTTGTAAGACACAAACTGGAAATAAAGAAAAAAAAAAGGGTAGAAAACAGAACTTCAGTTAGGGGAAGGAAACGGACTGTGGCTGTGAAGGTCCCCGGACTCCAGCTGCTGAACCGATGTGCAGGAAACAGGGAACAGCTAGATTCCCATGCTTTGAAACTACTCTTTTCTGAGCACGTGATCACTTTGGGATTGTTTACACACTGCAGGCTGCCAGGCAGAAGGGAGAAGGTGAGCTGACGGGTGACCAGCTTTTACTAAAGTAGGAAGCAATTTCCTAAGGCATCAACAGTGACTGACTTGGAGACTGGACCCTGCAGGGTTCAGCCTTAACCCCGAGGGCCTTGATAAGAAGCCTGGACTAGTGAGAAAGGGCAGGTCACTCTTCCTGCAGGTTCCATTTCCTCAGGGCTTCCGGGGAATCACCCACAAGTAAAATCTCCCCAGTGACCTGAAATAAGCAGTTTACTCTCTTATTTGCTGTCCCTAATAAAAGTTTCAAGAGTCAGGCCAAAGAATCATCTTATGTTGAATTTAATAGACATATTCTTGATATCATGAAGCAAGCCCACTTAACATGACTTGGCTTTCCTGAAAAGCATGGAATGTAGCTTTCGGAAGGCGGCCTATTTAAAAAAGACTTGCGATGAAAATATTTGCACAAGCCACAGTCACTATTTGTCTTGGCAACCTCTTTTCTTTTTGT
Source organism: Lophiomys imhausi (assembly GCA_907164525.1). Taxonomy (NCBI): domain Eukaryota; kingdom Metazoa; phylum Chordata; class Mammalia; order Rodentia; family Muridae; genus Lophiomys; species Lophiomys imhausi. Next base: position 2,563,429 of record CAJQZJ010033456.1, on the reverse strand, counting down.
TATAGCTCTTTCATTTACAGCATGAATGAAAACAGGAAATGCTGACAGATAGGCTCATCAAGTGAGCACAGAAATTATCTGCAGGATGCCTTGATTCAAACTTCAAAACCTACAAGCAGCTCAGAAAGAGGGTGGGGTGGGTCATTGGGTCTGAGCTACAGGGGGGTCACAAAACAGTTCTGGGCGCAGAAGAGAGTTGAAGCAAAGGCAGCTGGCTTGGCCACGACAATCCCCCAGAGCACTCAGAGTCCTGGTGTAAAAATTACAGAGCAGGAGTGAACAGGACAGCCACAAAAATGCTACACTGCCAAAAACATGAGGCAGGCCATGTGCTGTCTACAAAACCTCCGAAGGAGGGAGTTTGCATTTGCCAGGTTTCGCTAATGACATCTCTGGCTCCTTCTGCCCAATGAAGAAAGTGGTGATGGCAATTAAGACTCGAATTTCAAAGTAAGCGCTCATCTTTATTAATATTACCTCTTTCTAGTGGAGTCCTGTCGAAGATAGGTTCATAAAAGCCTAGAACTGTGAGGAATCTCAGATGACGTTCTCTAACCTCCTCCTGCCCCTAAGTCTCTGGCAATTTACCTTCTGGGGAGCAGGACAAAGAACCGACTGTACTGTCCAGGCTCCTCTATTGCCCAAGCAGGACCTCTACCCACTTCACTACACGCCCTGCTGTATACCACTCTACGACAAGGCACTTCTCATTTTTTTTTTTTTTTTTTTTTTGGTTTTTTGAGACAGGGTTTCTCTGTTTAACAGCTCTGGCTGTCCTGGAATCGCTTTGTAGACCAGGCTGGCCTCGAACTCGCAAAGATCCTCCTGCCTCTGCCTCCCAAGTGCTGGGATTAAAGGCGTGCGCCACCACTGCCCGGCGGCACTTCTCATTGAACATGCACATCAAGGAATGTAGGAGAAAAACTTTCATTTCTTCTCACTTGACAACCCCTGAGCCCCTGCCGCTCTGTGGCGCGTCTATCGCTTGCCCGAGATGTCCTCATTTATGTGAGGCAACCAAGCTCACAACTGAACCCTGTTACTGATGAAGGTAAAGAAGATAAATTCGTTACCCAATGAACAAGCAGCCTTTCTTCTGTTTTTAAAATTCTGTACTCTAGGGCTGGAGAGATAGCTCAGCGGTTAAGAGCACGGGCTGCTCTTCCAAAGGACCTGGGTTCATATCCCAGCACCCAAACGGTGGCTCACAGCTGTTTATAACTGCCGGGTGTGGTGGCACATGCCTTTAATTCCAGCACTTGAGAGGCAGAGGCAGGCAGATCTCTGTGAGTTCAAGGCTAGCCTGGTCTACAAAGTAAGTCCAGGGCAGCAAAGAGAAACCCTGTCTTGAAAGAAAAAAATCCATATTCTACATTTTCCAATTATTTACTTATGCCTTCCCCTTCCCACCAAATCTGTTCCCAGCAAGTCCTCCCTCTTTTTTTTTTCTTTTCTTTTCTTTCTTTCTTTCTTCTTCTTTTTTTTTTTTTGTTTTTGTTTTTCAAGACAGGGTTTCTCTGTGTAATAGCCCTGGCTGTCCTGGATTCGCTTTTATAGACCAGGCTGGCCTTGAACTCGAACTTACCGAGATCTACCTGCCTCTGCCTCCTAAATGCTGGGATTAAAGGTGTGCGCCACCATACCGGGACAAGTCTTCTTCTCTTATCTTGTTATTATGTTCATTATTGGCTTTGGGGTCCACTGCATTTAATTATGGTTGCTCACACAAGCACTTGTGACTTAGCAGAGGCTATACCACCCAGGGACACCACTTCTCCCTGAAACAGACATTACAGTCCCCCTGAGTGGGGGTGTCATAGGTCTCTGTCCCCTCCATCATGGAATGCTGATGTGGCCTTTAAACTACTTCTGTACTTTAATTCCCCATCCCAGACACACTACGTGGCCCCCTGGCTGGGCTAAAACTCACTATGTATACCAAGCTGGCCTAAAACTCACAAAGATCCATCTGCCTTTGCCTCCCAAGGACTGAGATTAACGGCTTGCATTTGGCATTGAAGTCCTTATTTACTTGTATGCAGGTAGATCTGAATTCCACCCTGTCTCACATTTAACTCTGGCTGCTCTCATGCCTAAACCCTTTACCCATCCCTAGGGCATCACAAGCCATAAAATGTTCTTGAGTTCTTGAGTAAAATGATGCTCTTCCCTGCAGCCCACCCCACTAGTGGGGGAAGGGGAAACAGCAGTTTCTGGAGATATTTTTGGTCACCACTGGCATCAAATTAAGAGACACCGCTAGGCACCTTATCATGCTCAGAACTGGGGCCCACTTCCAGAAATCAAAGAACGCTCCATCCCACTCAGGCAGCCGGCTATGGGTCAAGCAGAACAAAGGAGTGCTGGACTTTCTAGACACTCCCTCTGAGACTATCACGAAGGCACCAGAGGCTAGACTACAAGATTGCACAAGCTTATTATGTTAATCACTGTAACCTCACCCGCCGAGACCCTAGAGTCTGAATTATCCAAATAAAAAATTCTGCTCAGCACAGCACAGCTTTGATGTATTGCGTCAATAATGGGGTCAGTGCAACTTGGCAATTTGCCACTAAGGTGACTCCTGACTTAATAGTGCGAGGAGGGGGTAGGGAAAAACACTCAGCATGGGAAGGCATGGGTAATGGTGGTTGTCCTCCTTCCTGGTATATGTGTATTTTGTGTATATAAAGGGAGAAAAGGGGCTATTTAAAAAACTAGGCATGAGAAGATGGCCAAATGGAACATTTATTGAACATTTCTACCTGACCCTTTGTTCAAGTTTTATTCTCTTGCTACGATAACACACTCTAACTAAAAGCAATTTAGGAAGGAAAGGGTTTATTTCTGCTTATAAATAACCAAGTCACAACTGGTCATTGAGGAAAATCACAACAGGGACTCAAGCAAGAAATGGAGCATAGGCCATGGAGGAATGGCACTTGTTTAATGGCTCAATCATTGGTCCATGCTCAGCAAGTTCTCTTATATAGCTCAGACTCACCTGCCTAGGAATGAATGGTGTCACTCATAGTGGGATGGGCCGCCCTGCATCAAGACAATGAGCACAGGCCAATGTGATCTGGGTCATTCTTTTCTCTATCCACATGACCACCATAGATAGCCCTCTGCTTAAAGCCTATGATGCTAAGGATGAAAGATTTCACTAGTTTCTCTCAAGGTCACTCTGTTATTGAGCTGGACTGAAAACCAGCCTCATGGTATTACAGTCTCTGCTAGTGTCCCTATCCCACACTGCCTTGCTGATGCATCAGACAGCCATGGAACATTTCTCTAGCTGAACTACTTGCAATGAAAGGTCCTAACACTTTGTGTTTCAACGGTATTTCATTCTTTGGATTCAGAAATTTGTTTTCTCTTAGAGAAATTCATGTGTGAATTACCCATCACCTCTACTAATTGTTGGTTGCCGTGCCAACAGAGATGGGATTTGGGCAGTACAGGATAGATGAGACTTTGGGCAAATGAAGAAAGATTTTAGAGAGAACGCTTCAGGGACCAGGGCAATCTGGACTTGGTTCTTAACACAGACAGGCCACACAAGCATGTTGTGGTCTTCTGGAGCTACTTCCCCACTGAGCCCTGAGACCCCCCCAAGACTTGTCTCCCTAAACCAGGCACCAGCTCTCTCACTACTGGCTGGAGAAGTAGGTGGCTCTAATTTCCTAGCTTGGTTTGTCTTTACCCAATGTGCAGATAGGTTGGGGGAAAAAGAAACTGGTTTAAATTTTGAAATTCTCATTTTTGCTTTCCAACTGTGGAAACCCTTCCTAAAGCGAGACAGGTTTTTCTTGAGTTTCTCATACGCCAGACACCCGAAGATCATCGCCAGAACTGCGAATTGAATTTTCACCTTGTTAGGTCACTAAAGCCTCCTTTGTTCCATAAGCATTTAGAGGATAAAAAGAAAAATCAGAACTGTCAGATTTCAAAGCCACTTTACGAGAGCAATGAATTTTCTGTGTGTGATATGCAACATAGACACATAATACCCAGCATTATGAGCTCTCCATTACCCTGGGACATGGAGTTGGATTTATGGACTTTCAAAGCTCTCAACGCACTAGTCAGTACAACCAGCTTAGCTCAGAACCAGCTAAGATATATGTCTGCACGGTAGATTTGGTCAGTCCTCAAAATGAATTCTTACAAACAGAGGGGGCGATGAAAACCGTAGCTTCCCTTCAGTCCACACTTCACTTTTTCATGACGGACGAGCGGGAGATTGCAATGGAAGCACGGACAGGAAGAAGGGAGGCACTCTGAGTTAGGCTTCACCCTGAAGCACCGTGGGTTGTAATTTCTGCACAGAGCTAAAGGAAATAGAGATGAGTCTTCCCCGGCCCCTTCTGCCCTACGTAAACACAGTTATTCGTAGCAGCTGCCTGCAGATGAACTCGGGAACAGTTCGTTCAAAGTAACCGAGGCACACACATTCTGAACTGGAGCTCAAGGTGGGCTAGCCTTTGAGGATTTTTTTCAGTTATTTTCTCAGTGGCTAGAAGGAGACTAAGTAAACCGGAATGACTCATCAAATGAACCACAAGGGAAGCCCAGCGTTGTTGTTACAGCTTAAAAAGCAACAATGACCTTGGCTTAGAACATATTAATTGTGAGGATCTCTAACTCATCTTAGCTCTATGAAATTTTACTAAAAACAAAATCCTTTCTGCTCTGTAGGTTTTGTTTATGTAATCCATGGTCCCTTGGTTTTATTAAATGTAATAGAGTTGAATTTCCATAGAGAATACAAATATCAACTCACCAGGCACATATTTGGAGACTGAAGAAGGAGATCAGTAAAACCACAGATTAATGTAATTTTGAAGACCCTTCCCTCTTGCCCAGTGGCCAGGTTTATACACACTGGGGAAACTTGGAGTTGGAGCATGAGGAAGCTATTCGGGGTGTACTCAAGGGAAGGGAAAGAGAACATTAATAACATATAATGAGTCTATGGGCCAAGTATGATGGTACATGCCTGCTATCCCAACACTGGGGAGTCAGAAAAGATGCTTGGGAAGTTCAAGGCCAATCAGGCCTAAGCACTGAGTTCTAGTCCAGCCTGAGGTTCAGAGTGAGATCCAGTTTCAAAACTTGGACACAGGGACACTTGGATAAACTTGTGTGTGTGTGTGCAATAACAAAATTTTGAACTTTTGAAAAATATCAATATACTTTTGAGGGAGGATTCAGAACTTGCCCCTCCCACTACTGAGAGTTAGTTAGTTACAGTCAGTTTATTGCACAGTTAGTGAGAGTTTGCGTTTTGGTTGATCGTATGGGGCAAAGCTGTCCTCTTGCAGCTTGTGAGAAGTGGTCACTGTGTTTCCACCACAGAATTCAGAAGCTGGGTGTGGTGGTGCACATCCATAATTCTAGTAACCAGGAGACAGAGGCAGGAAGACTGTCAGTCAGGCCAGCCTGGGCTCCCCAGTGAGGGTGTCACTTAGAATTTAAAAAAAAAAAAAAGAAAGAAAAGAATTCTGCTTGGTTTGGCCAAGTATGTCTTAACAAAATGGAAAGATGGCACAGAGCATTTTCTATTAAGAGTACAGCAAAAGAAGACGAACAAATGAATGTGAAGGTACACACATTTATCATAAAGCCCCTGCAGAAAGGACAGGATCACAAAGCCATGATAACTCAACTACAATAATTCACCAAGAGAAACTCTGATCACTGAGTCTGAAAACCAAGTAGAGAGACTGGCTTTCCACAATGTGAATAATTTCATTTTATAACTTCTAGATTCCCAGAAGCAATGAAGACAGAAGGAAGACATTTTAAACTTGAAAGCTATAATCTTTGGGTGTTTAAAAAATTTTTTTAAAATTTATTTACATGTGTGTGGTGTGCATATATGACTGTGTGCTTGAATACACATCCCTATGTGTGCACAGAAGCCAGAGTCTAGGTCGGGGCTCTTCCTCTTCTGCTCTGCATCCTATTTTTGAGGTGAGGTCTCTCACTGAACCCGGAGCTCACTGATTCAGCTAGGTGGGTGAATGAGCTCCAGTGGGCTTTGTGCATCCTCCCACCCCGACCCTCCAGGGCTGGGGTCACAAGTGTCTTTTATATGGGGGCTGGGGATCCAAACTCAGGTCTTCATGTTTGTACGGCAGGTGCTTTACCAACGGCGCCATCTCTCGGGGCCCTAGCTGTGGTTCTGGCACACGTGTGGCTGACAGAGAATTGACTTCTTTCTGCCTCTGGATGTTAGTCCAACGTCCTTGGGAAAACCTTTTTACCACCCACGATCTTTAGCTAGGAGAAAAAGAGCTGCGTTTGCCCTTTTCTCACAAGCAGACCCCTGAAGCCTTGGGTCATTCTGCTCAGCATTGGTACCTGGGTCACAGGAAGCCCCGAGGCGCATCACCGATCACAGAACTAGAAGAATCTTTATGGCTCTATGTACTTATCTTCATGGCTCAGCGTGGAACAGGGCCAAGCAGCCGACTTTACATGGAGAACTTATAGAATACTGAGGGACAACGTACCTAACCACCTTGTAGCAAAACGGGGTGACACTATCTAAGCGGGATAGTCGGCCACAGCAAGAAGAGTGCTAGGTATAGGAACATTCAAGAGTGCCCTTAACACTTACTTTATGATATGGAGAAGAGAGATCAGGAAGGGTGGTGTTTCAAGAGGGTGGTGAGTGGGTGGATTACTGATTAAGTGATATTGGGAAAACTGCCTGATAATGGGGATCTCTCTACAGAAAAAGACTCCTTGGCAGCTAGAGAAGCTCATGCTGCATTCTGAGGGGGTAATCTACAAGACCAGAGCTTGGAGATGCGGGGTGGGAGGACAGGCTATGTACACAGATGCTCCTCGTTTGTTGTCCTGGATGTACACAGACTAAGTTGTGAACATATCAAGCTGATAGTGCATTGATGCCTCTAACCTAGCCGGGCAGCACATCACACTGTAGCTCATCACCTGTCTCCTTGAGGATGGTGGAACTGACTGCCTAGTATCATGTTACTTATCACCAGCCAAAAAAAAAAAAAAAAAGAAAAAAGTAGAGATCCAAAATTCCCCAGGATGCTGTCCACTGAATGTGGATACTCTCATACTACTGTGAAGTTTGTGTCAAACCGTGAGACAGGGACCATCTGCACGTCTAACAACATTTTCAAAACACAACACACAATATTGAATTCTATTTCCGCCTGTGTACATATGTTCAAAACCTATAAAAACACAATTGGGACAGGCCCTGTGGTCCTAAGAGCTGTGACTTGAGAAGGGAAGGACCAGAATCAAGTGCCGGTGCACCGCCTGCTATTCCAGCACAAGAAGACGGTCTGGGATGCTTGGTGAAGAGTGAAGGAGGACATTTGGGTCTATAATTTCAGAGGGTGTGGCTAATGCCAAGACTGGCTGTTGTACAGTCGTCCGCAGAGCTTAATATAGACGTTAAGAGTGATGCCTAAGTGGGCTCGGTGTTTCAAGCTGCTTGCCGGTGGTGCTGATGGGTTTTTGTGGACAGCAGGCCACTCTTGCATTTCCCCTGGGAGCAGCGGTAGAGATGTGCACAGTAGCTAACCAGCTGAAGTCAGGCAGGGTTGAGTAGGCCTGAGATTTTTTTCTGTACAAACAGAAATGACTCTGGCTGTTATTTCTCACAGGTTCCCCACATAGCCTGCAATGAGAGTGGCAAATAGGCCCACTCTCACTCCTAGCTCCGCACTGACCCGAGAACTGTGTTTTATTCGGTTTCCAGATGCTTATCACATGTTTGGGTGTTTATGTGTACAAACATTCTGAGTGGCAAACAGCAGCAATCTCAACAGCACCTTTGCATTCTTCTCCCCATATCATTTGGTCTTCTGGTTTGCCTTATAAAACTGTATGAATATTTTGGAAGAGTGCAGATGGCTTTTACCTTTTAAAGGCAGGCGACAATTTCATGATATAACCTCTAAAAATACTTAAAATAACCACGAAAACAGTTTGCCTCTGAAAAACCTCTTCTTGGTTTAGAATATACACAGAAGAGATAGAGTTTAGAGTGGAAATGATTTTAACACGCCATGAATGGAAACCCTCCAGAGTCCTACATATACATCCCGTGCTATTCCGGTTGACATGAATAGAACAGTGGTTTCTGCTTTCCTGATTCAAGTCTGAATCCAGAGGTTTTGAACCAACAGCTGTTCTCTTCAGTGCCATGGATTTGAGGTATCAATCAAAGAGTTCTGGGGCTGGGGCAAGGGCTCAGTGGGTACAATGTGTGCTGCACAAGCATGAGGACCTGAGTTTGGATCCCCAAGCACCCACATAAAAGCTGGGCATGTGTGTTTGTAACCCCAGCATTGGGAGAGGAGAGCCAGGTATATCCTGGGGACTCAATGGCCAGCAAATCTAGACAGAAGGGTGTATTTCTCCCCAAGAGAGCTATCTCAAAAAGTAAGGTGGAGGCAATAAAGGAAATCACCCAACATTGACTTCTGACCTCTACAAGCATACACACATCGCTCAAAGACTTCTGACCCCATTCCAGCCTCTAGAAGTCTAGCTCTTTCATCAGTAAAACTTCAAGCAAACCTCACATCTCCTCTAAATGAGAAACGTCACCTTGACTTCAGTCCCAGGGTTAAAGCTGTGAAGAGGAAGAAAAGCCTGCATGGCCTGGAAGTAACACACAAGAGGAAATGATCTAAATAAAGAACATGCTGGGATGTCTGTCAAGTAGGCTCTGTTTTCACAAATCAACCAATCAGGATTAGGTTCACCCACACACTCAAGGAGCCACAAAGAAGAGGCACAATGCCAATAAAAGCATATTTTTCTCTCACATAAAAGAAGTTCACAGCTGGCACTCTGTGCTGGTGTACTGGCTCCTCCACTGTCTGCAGCTGCGACTTCCCAGGGGTCAAGAATGATCACCAGAGCTCCTGCCACCATTAACTAAATGTCCCAACCAGTGTGGAAATGAGGAAGAAAGGCACAGTCACTTCCAGAAGAGTTCCAGGATGGGCTGGGGATGTGGCTCAGTTGGTAGGGGGCTTGCTTCGCATATATGAGGGTCTGGATTCTATCCCCACCACTTCATAAACTGGGAAGGGCTGGCACATATCTGTTAGTAAAGGCAAGACAGTCAGAAATTCAAGGTCATTCTCAGACACATGAGTTCAAGACCAGCCTCAGTGGGTAAGGGGAGAGGCAGAGAGGTACACTGCAGAGATAGAGAGAAAAAGAGAAAGAGAGATGGGGGGAGGACTGGGAAAGTTAAGACTTTCTGTGATTTGCCACGATCATCCTCAAGCACAAAGCAGATGGTGACATAGATATCATGGCATGAGCTCACATCTGCCTGATGAAGCATTCTAAACACCACTGCTTTGTGCCTTTTCTTGAAGAGATGTCAACAAACATGCATCCACCCTAGGTAGGGGCACTGACAACAAACCAAAGAAGGAATCCCAGCCTCGATCGGTGGGACAATGAGTGTTTGGTGGGGTTACTTACAGGAGCATGGCTGACTCTCAAGCTCCCGCATCAGGGAGAAGCAACCCCCTCCCCTGCCCCCAGCATTCGTGACCACTAAGGACAGCTGCATCTTTGGAGCTCTTCTAAAGAGACAGCCACCACATGGCTGTGGCTGTTTACTGTTCAGATGCTGTCACTCACGGTGGGGCATGGTGAGCCTTTTAGCTTTCCTGAGTTTCCAGAACATTCCTTGTAAGTTGCTCTAGCTTCCAGAGTCTTTCTGATACAACCTTCTCCCCTCCAGCTGCTTTGCAAGGTCCCCACCTTCAGTTCTATGGCTTCTGCCAGGAGTGGGGAGGGGCAGATCCCTGACTTCTCTCACTGAAAGGTCTTATGGGGTGTTCAAGAGGGTCCCTGGGATAGACTGTTGGGAAACGTGGGATTTATTACTAAACACCATGGACAGACATACAGACAGACAAGAACATGACAGGGACTCTGAGGAGAGCTCAGGCCCCACCACTAGAGACAGCCAAGTGGAGGGAGGCTCTGAAGGGAAGCTTCAGGCCTGCATGGCAGAAGTCAGAGAATTCTTATTCTGACAGTGGTCTATTCCATGATGAAATGTTGCTTAAAAAAAAAAGTTAGAATCAAGGGAGAGTTCTTCAGATTGAGCTAACAGAAAATATCAGCATATGAACTTGGCTTTTACGCTGACTTCATGATGCTGAGGCTAAACATGTAGCTGGGACTGGACACACTTTGTAGACCAGGCTGGCTTCGAACTCACAGAGATCCACCTGCCTCTGCCTCCCAAGTGCTGGGATGATTAAAGGACTGAGCCACTGCGCCAAGCCTTTAAATGTGTTTTTAATAATTTATTTTATCTTTAAATGTATATTGGTGTTTTGCCTATATGTGTGAGGAGTAGGAGCCCTGGAACAGGAGTTACAGACAGTTGTGAGCAGCCATGTGGGTGCTGGGAACTGAACCTGGGTCCCTGGATGAGGAGCCAGTGCTCTTAACCACTAAGCCAGTTCTCAAACCCCAGGAATTAGCATCTTTGTGGGAATAACTTTGACCTGTCCTTCATGAACCTTGCTCCAGAATTTTGCAAGGCCAAGAGGCTTGACAAGACTTTGATTTGGGGGCCAGGGATGTAGCTTGGTAGGTAGGTACTTAGTATACACAAGCTCACTGTATACATAAACTGGGTGTGGTAGGCTGACCTGTAATCCCAGTACCTAGGGGGGAGAGGCAGGAGGATTAAAAATTCAAGGTCTCCCTTGGTTACACAGTGAATTTAAGGCCAATCTGGTCAACCACAAGACTTCAATTAGAAAAAACAAATTACAGGCGAGAGGGAGAGAAGAAAGGAGGAAACAATCTTTGTAATGTACACCTTTAGCTGGGATAATAAATATCATAATAAAATGTTATATATACACATGGTACTCTGTGCCACATAGATAATATCTGTATAGCCCAGTGGCTCTCAATCTGAGGTTTCAACCTTTTTGGAGCGTTGAATGACCCTTTCATAGGGGTCGAATATCAGATATCCTGCATTATCAGACATTTACATTACAATTCATGGTAATTTTTATTATAATTTATAGTAGTAAATCAATTAGTTTTTGGGTTTTTTTTTTTTGGACAGAGTTTCTCTGTTGTAGTCTCAGCTCTCCCGGATTCACTCTGTAGAACAGGCTGGCCTCGAACTCAGAGATCCACCTACCTCTGGCTCTCCAGTGCTGGGACTAATGGTGTGTACCACCATGCCTTGCATACATTATGATTCATAACAGCAGCAAGATTACAGTTATGAAATAGCAACAAAACAAATTTTATGGTTGGGGGGGGTCACCACAACGTAAGGACCAATTCTCTTTGAAGCTAGACAATTGAATCACATGCCTATAATCCCAGCAGGTGAAGGCAGGAGGGCCAGCATTTCCCAGCTAGCTTCAGTTATATACTAAGTTGGAAGCCACAGTGTCTAAAAAAAAAAAAAAAAAAAATTAAAAAAAAGTAAAAAAATGGCAGCTAGGGAGGAAGCTCAGTAATGAAGAATACTTGCTGCTCTTGCAATTTCAATACCCAGACAAGCAGGTACACACACAGACATATAGATAAAATTTTTTAAACATTCAAATGAAGAGTTCCACTAGCTTCTGAGATCATTTGATGAAAACATTAAAAAAAATACCCCTTCAAAAAATTTAAAAGGAGTGCATTTTACACGGCTCACATTCCCTTGCTGTGTTTGTCAGCGCAGTCAGTAGAACACAGCAGTCGTGGGTATGAGTTTGAGAGAGAATGATGGGGGCACGCTTTACCCTGGCCTCCCTGTATCAATAACTTTCAGCTTCATAAAGGGCTATATTTTTCTTTCTCCATGTTCACGCCTTGCTAAATGTATTCCTAAGCATTTTATAGTGTAGAGAGTATGAATAAATAGTATCGTTTCCATATTATAATATGTTTATTCTTGACATAAATTTTATTACTTATGATAAATTTTCAGGTGGCTTCTCGAATTTTATATGTATGTGTGATCATATAATATAAATAATAAACATTATTTATGGCTTTTACATTGTTCTTTCTTTATCCTATTGGCTAGGTCTCCAGAGAAAGATGGGTAATAGCAGTCGCCACAAACATCCTGGTCAGGCTGACTAGGGGTGCCCAAGGAGGATGCTGTCTATTGTGATGCCGTTTGCTAGGTTTCTGGCTTTCAATTTTGTTTACATTTCTCTGTTGTTCAAGCTCTGTCTTTGCCTTTTCATTCAGACATCTCCTTTATCTCTAGCTTTTTAAACTCTGCTTTGCTGTGAGCTAGACAGGCAGCCCACAGGACCCCAAACGCTTAGGTGGATTTTGTAGCGACAGGCTTTGTACCCGAAACATTAATAGTGAAATGAAATGGTTCCGGGTGGCTAGAGGCCTGCAGCTTTTAGAAAGCGCTAGCTGGGCGTGGAGTGCACACCTTTAATCCCAGCACTGGGGAGGCAGAGGCAGGTGGATCTCTGTGAGTTCGAGGCCAGCCTGGTCTACAAAGCGAGTCCATGACAGCCAGAAATACAGAGAAACCCTGTCTCGAAAAAAAAAAAAAAAAAAAAACCGCTAACAAATCTGCCTTCCCTCCAGAGCACCCTTCCCTAAAGATGCAAAGAAGTCCCTGACAAGATGCTCTAAATTATACTCCTTTAGGAATTTCCCAGCATTCCCTGTTCAAAATTCTATTATGTGGCTTGTATAGGAACAGTACCATATTGTAATTACACCAAATACTGCTAAAATACTTAGCAAACAACCTCTCATAATTGCAATTTTTGAAACTATAAAAGGCAATTTGGCTCCTGTCCAGCATCCTTAGGCTAGATGTTCTTGGCCCAGATGGGCAAGGATAGCAGTCATATAACGTAATCTGAAAACCTATTGTGCAATGGACATTAGAGAAAATCCCTTAGAAGGCCCCTGTAATTGTGAGTTACAAAACTCCAGTTTAACCTCAGGGCCACTTTTTAAAGTCATTTTATGTCAACTCTCGCAGCACTAATCTCTGCATCACGATGTTTTGACAAGGGTCTTATTTGGACTCCACATTTTATGATGATAAGCTGAGCGATATTCCAAGCACGCCATTTGGAATATACATAAATCTCAAACAGGAATGAGTCACAGAGCTCATTTAAAACACATTTGCATTTTGTAGGGCATAAAGAAACGGTCAAGGTCAGGTTGAGCATTCCTAAAGTTCAAAATGTCTTTTAAAACATTTTACTTTTCCCCCAGTGTATGAGGAGGCTCTTGGCCCTCAAAATACTGCTGAACTGGAGCGGCAGCGGGGGGTGGGGTGGGGGGACGGGGGGGACGGGGACGGGACGGGACTAAAATGTAGGGACACTCCACTCCAGAGGAGTGGGTTGGAAGGGATAGGGGGTAGAGGATGGGAGGGCGGTACTGGGAGGGGTGGAAAGAGGGCACTGTGATGGAGATGTAACCTGAAGTAATAAACAAATGAACAAAAAAAAATTTTTACTTTTAAAAAAAGGTTTATTTTGATTTTATTTATGAGTGTATGTGAGTGCAGACCATGTGTGTAATGTGCCTGCTGTAGAGGCCAGAAGAGCGTGTTGGATCTTGTGGAGCTGGAGTTAGGTGCCAGTCATCTGACATGGGTACTGGGAACGCAACCTGGGTCCCCTGGAAGAGCATCAGGCACTCTTAGTGACTGGCTTATTTCTCCATCCCTCAACTACTTTTTTTGCAACAGGGTCTCAAGTAGATCTGGCCTTCCTAGGACCACAAGGTAGCTGAGGCTGAACTTCTGATCCTCCTGTTTCCACCTCCTGACCATGTGATCACAAGTGTGTGCCACTATGTCTAGTTTCAACAAGGTTCTTGGGCTTCCAGCCATGGAGTTATTCGTGTTAAATAAGTCCTGTATCAACCAAGTTGTATCCCAGTCCCTGCCTTTGTTGTGTTTTGTTTTCTTTTGAGATGGAGTCTTTGGAAATCTCATTCTATTTCCTAGGCTGGCCTTGAACTCCAGAACTCAAGTAATCTCCTTCTGCCTCAGCCTCCTGAGTAGCTGAGACTCAAAGTAGTCACACGTCACTGCAGCAGGTTTCATTTAATTTACTTTTAACTTATTTATTTGATACTTCCATAACCATGTGGTAAGTATGTTTACATTCACCATTAAAAAAAAAACCTAGTGGCAATCCAGACACACCAGTCATTGGAGAAGTTAAGTGTAACTGATGTGTACTATTAGGTTTTCATTCAACAAACATTAGTCCTGTTGCATGGAAGCACGGGGCTACATGGTGATGGTATGGAACCATAAATGTGTACCCAAAGTACACATTTATAGGCAGCAAGACACAGGAGCGAGAGTTCAGATTAGTCTCCTCAGGAGACTGAGGACAGAGTTCAAATTGCTGCTCTTTCAGTCTAAGTTTGTCACCTTGGAACAAACTCCTTCCCTCTGACGCTTAGTCTTCTCACAAGGAAGTTGTGGCCTGCACTGTGCCTCCTTAAGCCAGTGAGTTCTGAGCTGCAAAGCTCTGGGCCAGTGCCTGGCACACAGTAGGCCTTCAGGATGGAAAGTAAACTCATGTTTGTTGCTCTCCCATGCCAGAAAGTGCTCGTGCGATTTATAAGCACCACCCCTGCTCTCTCTACCGCTCGTTTTCTGACTAGCTAGCTTCTTGAGAGCTTGCCCAAGATTCGTGCTGGGATGATAGGCATGTGCTATCTCATCTTGAGACACTTCCCATAAAAGAAAATGAAACAAACCAAAATCCCAACTGTCATTATTATTTAATTTTATGTGTGAGAGTATTTTGTCTGCAAGTATGTGTCTGTGGATCACATGCATGCCTGCTGCCCTCAGAAGCTAGAAGAGAGGATCAGGTCCCCCCCAGAACTGGAGTTACAGACAGTTGTGAGCTGCTAATGTGGGTGTTGGGAACTGAACCCAGGTCCATCTGTTAGAGCAGCAAGTGCTTTTAACTGCTGACCCATCTCTTTAGCCCAGCATATCTCACATTTTTGAGGGTAAGAAGACAGCATACAATATCTGTTGGGCATGTTGTGATGCAGACCACTATTTCAACAGAAGTGTCTGTTAAACAACATCCCGTACTTTGTGAATCTAAGTTAGAACAGTTGCTGTAGGAACAAGGAAGAACTTGTGTGTAGAAGTTGAGAGCTGGACATGGTGTTTGTGAAGTTGGGTGGTGTTCAACATGTACAGGTGTCTTGTTAATGAGGAATGGAGGTTATTGAAGAATGATCAGTATTACTTTCAATTGTAACATATTATTCTTGCAGACAGCTAGTAAATTATTAGGTTACAAATACCCATTAAATGTTTGACCCTTAATTGGATAATAAGTGGAAATGTCTAGTATCATTTTGGACCTGGGGAACTGTCAGAAAGAATTACTGAAACCAAATGTTGCAAACAGAATAGGTTAGAAAAGCTTTATTGCACACATTCAGAGGTAACAGCATGACTGTATACCGGGATATGATACCTCTCTCACACCTGGAGGGCGCTTTCCTCTAGAGAAACAGAAAAAAAAAAGATGGAAACAAACAGAGTGTCATGATGTGTTCCTTATTGCTGTAATGTTTGTTATGGGATAATTTTCTTTAGAGAAGAGGTTTATTTTGGCTAATGGTTACAGAAGTCAAAAGTGCATGATGTCACCATCTGCTCTGCTTGTGAGAGACTCTCCTCGAACACAAGGAGCTAACTTCAAACTGAAGGCTTTAGTATATTCATGGGGGGCCCATCATTAGGCTCTGCCTTCCATTACTGCTGAAAGGAGGAATTAGGCAACCAACTATTCCAGTCACAGAGCGTTCAAGCACATCACATGTCTCTGCCTTGTTTTGCAGTGCGGGGAACTGACTCTAAGGGCCCAGCCATGCTAGACTCTGCCATGGACTCCTATCACCGGGTTACCTGTCTTATGACAATGCTTGAACCTAAAGCACACATGAACAGCACGTTAAGATTTGTTGAAGCTGGAGCCAGGCGGTGGTGGTGCACTTTAAATCCCAGCACCCAGGAGGCAGAGGCAGGCGGATCTCTGAGTTCAAGGTCACCCTGGTCTACAGAGTTCCAGGACAACCAGGACTACACAGGGCAACCCTGTCTTAAAAAACAAAAACAAGCCGGGCGGTGGTGGCGCACGCCTTTAATCCTAGCACTTGGGAGGCAGAGGCAGGTGGATCTTTGTGAGTTCGAGGCCAGCCTGGTCTACAAAGTGAGTCCAGGACAGCCAGGGCTGTTACACAGAGAAATCCTGTCTCAAAAAACCAAAAAAAAAAAAAAAAACAACCAATCAACCAAACAAACAAAAAAGACTTGATGAAGTTGAGTGTTGGGAACAAGGGGATTGGTTGACTTAATCTGAATACTTTCCCAAGTAGTATATAACCAGAATACCCCAATCTTATTTACTTATTTTATATTTTTACATGTATGAGTGTTTGCCTGCATGGATGTATGTGTACCACATGCTTGCTTGATGGCCATGGAGGCCAGAAGAGGGCATCAGATCCTTTGGACAGCTGTGAACGGCCATGTGGGTGCTGGGATTTGAACCCAGATCCTCTGTAAGAGCACCAGGTGCTCTTAACCACCAAGTCATCCCTTTCGCCTATATTTTTTATTTGTGCTGGGGATTGACCCCAGGGCCTTGGCCATGCTAGGAAAGCATTCTATCACTGAGCTTCCTATTATTACTACTACTACTACTATTTAAGGGCTGAAGACTGCTAAAAATCAAAACTAAACCAAAAAGAGGTCTAGTCTGTACAAATGCACGTGTGGTAGAGAGAGGCCAGCACTGATAGGCCATGAAATGGGAGTTGGCACTGAGCTCCCCAGGACTTAGACATCCAGGGACACCATGAACCAACATTCCTACAGGGAAGCTCTCCAAGCACAAGGTCTAAAATCCACACCCAGGACTCAGTAGCTGCCTGGGTTTGCACATCCCCTCCACCCAGATTGCTAATAATCCAGTTCTTGCCCCTGATGTGACTTATGTATAGGGTGACTCAAGGCACAAAAATGAGCCTCATAATGGAGTGAAGCCCTGACCAAGAGTGGAGTTTTACATGTCAACAGGGTGAGCTTCAGGTGCCTCCAAGCTCAGAAGCTGGGCACTACTTCAACTCAGGGTTTTTTTTTTTTAAGGGTGGATGAAATTATAGGAATGTTTAGATTGGCCTGGCTTTCCTCTGCCTAAATGACGGAGTATTTAACATTTCACTGCAATAAAAACAGATGGTGAGAATAAGCCAGTAGCTGGGTGTAACGGCTCACTGAATTCCTCTGAAACTCAAGAGGGGAGATTTAGAAGTGTCCTAAAGGACAAGGGATGAAGACAAAAGAAGATGACTGAAGTCAGTGGTACCCAAGGTTACCTTTACTCAGCAACCTATTGAGAAAGACATTGCAAGGTAGGAGAGTACTGTATTGGGATATCGTTTTCCTCCCTACACATCCACTGGAATCGAGTAACACTATGAGGCATGTGAGGGTGGACCCTGACCCAAGCTCTGGTGTTTAGAACTGGTGGGGATTCAATGGGGTCACCAGGGTTGGGGCCTTGTGATGGAAGACTGGTGGGTTTTTGAGGAGAGGGACCAGGAGAGGCCTGTAATCTATAAATCTATAACCGAGGAAGCATAGCTAAGAGAGTTTCCTACCAGCCTAGTTTATACATTGAGTTCCAGGCCAAATAAAGCTACTAAGTGAGACTCTGTCTCAAAAGCATCTCTCTTGGGATGGAGAGATGGATCAGTGGGTAAGAGCTCTGGTAGAGGACCTGAGTTTGGTTCCCAGCACCAGTATCATCTATGGTCACAGTCATCTGTTACTTGGGGGATCTGATGCCCTTTTCCAGACTCCAATGTTATCTCCATTCACATGTGCAAAAAACAGCTCCCCCCCCAAACATCCCACACTCACGCATATACACACACACACCTCCATGCATGCATGTTCTCTCTCTCTCTCTCTCTCTCTCTCTCTCTCTCTGCAATGCCTTTTCTTGCCTCCCAACACTGCCAGCCAGAAGACCATCAGAAGATGCAGGCTCCTCAATCCTGGCTAAGAACAAAAGTCAATGTGGACGTTTCTCCTTTAAAACATAGTCTGTGGCATTGCATTATGGTAATAGAATATGGGCTAATACTAAGGAGTTGAGGGGATACAAACACTATCTACTACTGGGCATAATAAGATGTACTGGCATGGCATCATATCACAATTACATTGATTTATTCATTGACTTAGGTGGAGGATGGTTGAGTCATTGAGACAAATGTGGGCTGGCCTCAAACTCACAGTCCCTCTGCTTTAGATTACTGGCATATACTACCACATCTGGACCATTGCTTCAGTATTTAAGTACAAGAGAGGGCAGTAGACCTCCAAAATCTGTCCATGGATTCCTGTGGCTGTGACTATTGGCTATACAAGGAAGGACCTTGGCTATGAGTATGCACAACTCCAGGTCCACACTCAAGCAGGGGCAGGTCTTCACCTGGAAGCTGGAGTCAAAGCCAATTAAATGAGCAGAAAAAAGAAAGAAAGAAAAAGCTAAGGTTTGTGAACAATTTTGTGATTCTTCCAAATAATTTAAATGAGATAATATTAATGAAAAAAAAAAACTAGGAAGTCAGTGTTATTTTTCCTTTCCTTTCTTTTTCTTTTTGTAAAAATAACCCTTGACTTGGGTTTGATTCCAAAGAGAGGTTTGCCTTTCAGCCGAGCACGGAGGATGAGTGGACCCCCATGGGGACCGCTGGCTCATGAGAAGGGGCCATTACAGTCACCACAGACCTTTCTCTAAAATTCTCATGAAGCACTTTGCTCTCATCTGACAAATTCATGCAGCTAACTAAATAAACACTGCCCTGTTGTAAGGCTAAATGGACCGCTGATTCCATTATCTTAGAATAATTATTCCGGGTAGACGAAAGGATTCTTTGCCTGGATGTTGGGGCAGATTTGGGAGTGATGCTGAATGGCAGTGAACTAAGACTCTCTCTCTGTCGAAGCTGCTCCTGTCTCCCCAGGTTCCTTGCTAATCAACACAGCAGCACCCAGCTCCCCCAGGGTACCACACTTTGCTGATACTCTACTGCTTGCTTCCCCTCCACATCCTGGTTTACTAGAAGGTAGAAAATGCGTCAGCCACTAGAAGCAGATGGCGTGTGCCTGGAATCCAGGCAATGTCTAGTTAGTACAAAGATGAAGAGTCTGGAGGTTGGCAGTGCAGTAAATGCCTTGACCCTTCTGCTGTACAGCTAAGATGTCAGTGGCTCTCGACCTTCCTAATGCTGTGAACCCTTTAATACAGTTCCTCATATTGTGGGGTCTGCCAACCATAATATTATTTCGTTGTTATTTCATGACTGTAATTTTGTTACTGTTGCCGGTCCTAATGTGACTATCTGATATTCGACCTCTGTGAAAGGGCCCTTCCACCCCCAAAGGGGTTGCAACCCACAGCTCTAAGACCTGTGCAATATACAGCAATTAAAATGAAAATCATCATCAGTCCAAAATAAACTCAAAATTTAAAAGGACTTTAACCATAATGGGGAAAGAGTAACAATGAGGGACTGGCTAAGGATTAGCAGGGTCAGGCCAAAACTTGACAGGCACGGCGTCACACGTCCTTTTTCCTCTCCATTAGGAAAGCCCTCTTAAAAGCCTTATTGTGTCTGGTAAGGTGGCTGAGTGGGTAAAGTTGCTTGCGGAGCCAGCCCGGTGACCTGAGTCTGAAACCCTAGGTCCCATATTAAAGTGGAAAGAAAGAACCAATCCCACAAGCGTATCCTTTGACCTCCACACATGTGCTTATCGTCCCATCCCCCATCACACATGAACACACACAATTACAATATGTATTTTAAAGGGCCTTACTTTACAGACAAGGAATTTGAAGCACAGAGAGTTAATGTGACTTTGAGGGTATTCTGACCCTCCTAAATGGGCAAGATGATTAACATGGAATGTTCTCCTCAGACAACAAGGGATCAAGGAGGAATAAGTAACACCGCTGGCATTTGCATAGTTACCTACAGTTAACAAATCAATTTTCCCTTGGATGTTATTGAATATTATAGCAAAGGGGTTCTGCAGTTACCAAGGAGGAAATTGAGCCCTAGGAAAGTCCTTGCTTCACGCTACCAAAAGGAGGTTCCTATTCCACAACTTCTAACCCCAGATTAGTACGACCCCTCTATATCCCACTCCTCATCTGATCCACATTCACATTTTCAGAATGAGAAAGACTTCAAGGAACATGCCCAGAGTCTAATGTCTTGTCCAGGGCACAGGAGCATTAGCATGCTTTGCAGACACCATCAATATGTATCTTTAAAGATATTTTGTCATGATGATGCATGTTCTGTAAATACCTGCTTGATAACATGAGGCAGAGAGCTCTGTCAGCATAAAACGGAGTGCTTTATTCTAGAAGCTCTTTTATCCATAGTCAATGTTAGAAGCTTTTCAGTTAAGTGCCCATCTATTCAGTATCTGCCTTTCCTCAGTCATTAGCTCTACTGCCATGTGTGCTCAGCTGAGCAAATCCACTTAGATGACGTGCCTAGCCACTCTCGCTGTGGACTTGGTGCCTAAGCAGCAAAGTACATGACTGCCGCATTACACAGACCTTTGAAGGATGGAATTACATAAATCCTCATTTAATCCCGACTTTGAGTCTACAAGGGATTCTTAAATCAGTCTTGATAACCCTGAATGAATCCTGGGATGTCACAGCGGTGGTGGCGCACACCTTTAATCCCAGCACTTGGGAGGCAGAGGCAGGCGGATCTTTGTGAGTTCGAGGCCAGCCTGGTCTACAAAGCCAGGACAGCCAGAGATATTCAGAGAAACCCTGTCTCGAAAAACCAAAAAAACCAAAAAAAAAAAAAAAAAAAAAAAGTCACATGCGCTTGACTGCAAAATCAATGATCCAACCACAATATAACTGTGCCGGTAGAACATGAGCTCTCCAGCACTGAGACCTGATGGGGTGACGTCCCCGCATTCTAGATGTTAACTAACCTGCTTCCAGAAGCCTGCTTGCTGTACGTCAAGTAATGTTGTGCTGCCTTGCTTGTCTCTGATTGGTTAAAAAAACGCTGAGGCCTGAGATTGGGCAAAGACAGAGGTAGGTGGGACTAAGGGGCCTGCACTTTTGAACCAGAGAGTTTAATGGGTAGAAGAAGCCTCCAGTAGAAGAAAGAAGCCAGGAGCAAGAGGGAAGACACAATGGAGTAGATTAAAGAAGATCATTCCACGTGGCCTGGAACATTGGCATAGCGTGGAGAATAGCAGTCCAAAGGGATGTATGTATATATGGGGCCATATTTTGGGGAATAGAATTAAGAGCTATCTTAGAGGGGCTAAGACTGCACAATGCAAGCCAAGGCTTGCTAAACTCCATCAGGTCTTTGTGTGCTCATTTATAATGGCGGGTTAAGGGTTAACAGCACTGACCAATCAATGATAATCTAAATACTGCTAAATAATTTAATTAGCCATCTTCTACAGAGACCCTCTACCAAGAAAAGTATAAAAGATGAGATTTCATGTCAGTACTCTATCTCAATCGTTGCCTTTTCAATTTCATCAGTATTCTAAAATCACTAAATTTGAAACAGAACCACTTACCTACGAATCCTTCTTCGCCGACTAGTTTCAGCGCAATTTTATCAGCTAACACTGAAGAGTTGCCGTGAGCGATGTTAGCAAAGGGGCCAGCATGTACAAACACAGGCGTTCCCTACAGAAGAACAGGAATAAATTAGAACCCCAAAGGAAACAGAAGAATGGAAACCAAACTTAACTTGGGGACCAAGATGTCACAGAGTGCTGGCTGTTTAAGCTTGCCCAGTCATTCTGAGTCTACATTGTATATTTAAAGCACAACGTGGGGGGGGGGGGGGGGGGAGAGAGGGCCCAGCGGTTAAGAGCACTGTCTGCTCTTCTAGAGGTCGGGAGTTCAATTCCCAGCAACCACATGGTGGCTCACAACCATCTATACTGGGATCTGATGCCCTCTTCTGGCATGTAGAGCTCTCATACACATAAAATAAATAAGTAAATCTTAAAAGAAAAGAAAAAAAAAACAAAGTGCAACATCTTCCAAGAGATCTAAAAGTACTGTGAGCCAGGTAGGGTGGAGCGTGTCTGTAATTCAGGCAGATCTCTGTGAATACAAGGCCAGTCTGGTCTACACAGTGAGTGCCAGGTTAGTCAAGACTACAGAGTGAGGAGATGGGAGGGGGGAGGTGGCACATAACTGCAGCCACAACATTTGTGGAGTTAAAACAGGAGAGAGGATTAGGAGTTTGATGCCAGCACAGATTACATGAGATTCTGTCTCAAACAAACACAGGACGAGGGATAAAAAGCAATATAACTCATGAATTTGGGAGCCAGGACAGGCCAGTTACGTAAAGGACAGGTTCATGCTAAAGCTGTTTTCTCATTTTCTAAAAAAAAATTCTGGTTAAATCTTTTCAAAATGGCTTACCTATTTTACATGTTAGATCTGGCAATTATTAAGAGAACAAAAGCAAGGAAGAAGAAAAAACAAACCACGATAGGTGAAGTCTATGAAATGACAGAAACAATTTGCTGTGGCTGTTTAGACACGGTGTCATACAGCCCAGGGTGACCTCAGATTTGTTCTATCCGCAAGGATGACTTTGAACTCCTGATCCTCCAGTCTCCTGTCTCTGCTTCTTAAATACTGGGATCACAGCCAAGCACCACTATACCCAATTCAGATTTACTATTGAAAAAAAAATTTTTTAACAAAGTATACAAAATAATGGGTTTCAACATTTCAGTACAGGTATACTGTACTTTGTTTATGACCAGTTCTTAGTAATTACTGTTCAAGTTAGGGTTTTTATTACTGTGACAAAACACCACTATCAAAAGCAACCTGGAGAGGAAAAGGTTTATTTTAGCTTACAACTGCTAGATCACCCTCTGTCGCTGAGGGGAGTCAGGGCAGGAATGTGGGGGCAGAAACTTAGGCAGAGGTCATGAGAAATGCTACTAACTGGCTTGCTCCTCACTGCTTTCTCAGTCTGCTTCCTTATACAACCTAGGACCACCAGCCCAAGGATGGTGATGCCTACAGTGAGCTGGACCCCCCTACATCAACCACTAGCTTGCCCACAGGCCAATCTGGTGGGGGAATAGTTTCCTCTTCCAAAATAACTCCAGCTTGTGTCAAGCTGTCAAGAAACCAATCAGCACAGTTACAAATAAAACAAGACCAATATAAGGGACTAATTAAAAATGTAAGCCTTTCAAAGTCTTTAAACCAACCTCATCAACATTGTCATTTTTATAGTGTTTTTTTTAATTTTCCTTTTTTTTTTTTAAAAAGATTTATTGTGCCGGGCGGTGGTGGCGCACGCCTTTAATCCCAGCACTTGGGAGGCAGAGGCAGGTGGATCTTTGCGAGTTCGAGGCCAGCCTGGTCTACAAAGTGAGTCCAGCACAGCCAGGGCTACACAGAGAAACCCTGCCTCGAAAAACCAAAAATAAATAAATAAATAAATAAATAAATAAATAAATAAAATAAAAAGATTTATTTATTATGTATACAGTGTTCTGTCTGCAGGTATATCTGCAGGCCAGAAGAGGGCACCAGATTTCATTATGGATGGTTGTGAGCCACCATGTGGTTGCTGGGAATTGAACTCATGACCTCTGGAAGAGCAGCCAGTGCTCTTAACCGCTGAGCCATCTCTCCAGCCCTAATTTTCCTTTTTTGATGACAACAGGCTTTGGTTCTCATTAAGACATTAATAGGCTTTATTCCTAGCCCAGCCAGGTTATTGAGGGGGCCTGCTCAGATGATGGCTTGGCTCCACCTGTGAAAATACAGGCTGTCCCTTTGCTGACACAGCGGAAAGCAGGCAGCTAGGAAGCATGGAAAATTCCCATGAACTACGATGGGCTATTAGCTGAACATGGTTCAAAGATAAGACAGCTGAACAAAAGCAGGAAGACAGTGGAAGAAAGATTGAGACTAAAAGAGCTTCTCAAAGCCACGATGTGAGTTTGAAATTTAGCCTTCTCTACAAAGCCCTCAGGAAAGAGAATGACATGGTCCGGAGGTTAAAGTTATGTGAAAAAAAATGAGGATTATAAAAATCCAATGTGCACACGTGTTCACACATGTTCACATTGCCAGTGTCTGTATTCCACCTCCCTGACTGTCTACAACACCTCTCTTCTCTACACAAACCTTTCAAGTGCTCTGAGAAAATTTTTAGAAGCCTTCACTGACTTCCAACCCTGCTTCCTGGGGCGTGGTGTTGCTGCCCTGGAGAAATGTAATGAGGACAAAGTCACAGACTCCATCCCTGGATGGCAGCTGGCTTGTCTCCTCAACAGACTGCAGCCCTCATTGCTGCCATCTGTCAAAGAGGTTCCAGGCTCTGGTCTCCAGGGGACACAGGTGACATGGCATGGCTGAACAGGCATACAATTCTAGAAAAATCACTGCAGGTTGCTGCTTATTCTAAAGCAAATCTTCCATTAAAAAAGAAGAGGACTTTCACCCTTCATGGAGCATTCCTTATAGTCTAGGCTACAGGACTCATCTATCAGCAAAAACGTTTCATGATTTAAATCTTTATTTCACTTTTTAAAGTCTTTATGTGTGTGTGTATGTGTGATTGCAGGGGCATGCAGGACATAGTCTGCATGTGGAGGTCAGAGGACAACCTCATGTTTTGGTCCCAGCCTTCCATTTAATTTGAGACAGGGTCTCTTGCTTTTCACAAGCCAGGTTAGCTGACTCAGGACCCTCCCTTCTCAACAAAGACGTGCTGGGACTTGCATGACCACACTTTGCTTTTTGTGTTTGCAATGAGGATTCAAACTCAGGCCCCCATGCTTGCAGACCAAGCATCCTTACTCACTGAGCCATCTCCCCAGCCCTTAAATTGTATTTTTTAATTGGCAACTAAGTATCTTAGGAGTCCAACAGCATGTTTTGGTATGTGTGCATTATGGAATGTTATACTGGAGTTTGGATTCCAACTATCTCCCAAAGTTCTCTGTAGTAGTCTTGGTATAAGTGAAGATGATGGAAGTCTTAAGAAATGGGGTCCAGTAGGAGGATTTTGGTCCTGGGGAAGGGACATCTCCATGAAGAGGATTGTTGGACTCTGGTCTCATATTCTTCATGTGCTGGCTTTGACAGGAGCAGCTTGTTCTGATAGATTCTCAGGTCTGTGCTATGTGACACAGTGCCAAAACCAACAGGGCAACCAGCTACAGACCAAAAACTCCAACACGGTGAGCCAAAAGAAATCTTTCCTCTTTATACATCGTTTATCTCATGCAATCATTACAGTAATGGAACTCTAACAGGTTATACCAGGCCCATTGATACACCCTGTCACACACCTGTCTTGTTTCTTGTCTCTGTGAACTCCGATTGACAGATCTGGAAAACCCATTATTCCCCTCTAACCAGAACACGAACCATTTGGGCAACTTCTCTTCAGCCTGGTGATGATGATTCTACTCTCTACATTCTACTTCTCCTTGTATTTTATAATTTTGTGTAAATGTAGTTTTAGTTGGAAATTGTGGAACCAAATAATGTGAGAGGAAGAGTCGTCCTCTTCCTGACGTGAGATTTCCAAGGACCAGGGAAGCAAGGGGGTATTTCTCAAGGCCAAGGAGCAGATTAATAACCTTATTAAAATTACAGTCCTATACTGGGCGTGGTGGCGCATGCCTTTAATTCCAGCACTTGGGAGGAAGAGGCAGGTGGATCTCTGTGAGTTCAAGGCCAGCCTGGTCTACAGAGTGAGTTCCAAGACAGCCAGGGCTGTTACACAGAGAAACCCCCACTCCCCCCAAAAAGATTACAGTCCTGGTTTTGAAACTCCTACTTTGGAGTCTGAGTGGACTAATGATTAAAATGGTGTTATCAGACATTCAACCCCAGGGACAATGAGACACATTTCAATGGTGTATGCAGTTATAAAATAAAGCACTTTGAGCTAAACACATTGTCTAAAAATTTTTCTATTTATCTTGATTTTTACTCTATACGAAGAATGCTTAGGGTTGTAAAGTAGGAACTATCTTGGCTTCTCCTGATGCATAGTCTGCATAATGGTCTTTCCAGAAACTTCCTAAGTTTATTACTTCAATTACTTGCTTGTCTACCAGAGCATCAACAGAGAATCAAAATTCTGTACTGTCTAGCACTGTAGCCTCCCACCATGGGTGGCTGTAAGGTACTTAAAATGTAGCTAATAGCCCTTTCTCCAAAGCCTAAATAAATGAAACAGTAGAAACAGGGCCAGACAACTGAAAGACTACATTTTTAATGTTATTAAACTTTAATTTAGAATAGTGCACACAGCCTGTCGCCACAACAGTACCAGACAGTGAGCTCTAGCATTCGGTGACTTCATCAGCTCTGTGTGTGGCTCGTCCCCGGGAATACTTTGAGCTCTTACGATTGCTTTCTCATGTTAAGTCTTCAGGAAGTTCTCAGTCTGGCTCTGGATGAGGCCTGCCTAGGATACCCAGGCTTAGCCCTCTCCCAGGCACCTGCTCCTCTTAGTCTATGGTGGAACCTGGTATTGATCAGTATTCCAGAATCTTCTGCAGACTTCCAAGGCATCATGGCCACTTGTAGTGAGGCAGGGGGACCCCCAATGCTCTCCTATGACCCTAACAATAGGCTAACACTGCCCACAAATTAGACTTTTAGGCTGTCCATGAACGCAGACTCTTAGCGGCACTGATTCCAGGAAACCTTGCTAAATGAGTGTCTAGAACCAAGGTAGAGACAGAGTTCATGGATGCAAATATCTTAACTGAATTCTGTGCTTATTAATTAAGTAAATTATCTGCTTAAATAATGTTAAAATAGTCAATGCTATAAATGAAAATTAGACATGATGTGAATGTACTAAGCGTTGCTTAGGAGAAACCCATTTATTATATGAAACTAGACTTTCAGAGTGGAAATCTCTTAAAGGCTCAGTAATATCTACTTATTTAATTACTAGTTAAATTACTTTGCTAGGCCAAGGGCGTGACCATTGCCGGCAAGTAGTCTAACACTCAGCCACCACTCTGAATTGATTTTTTTTTCCCCAAACAGGGTCTCAGTACACAGTTCAGGCTGACTTTGAACTCTCACTGAAGTCTACCTTGACCTCAATTTTCTAATCGGCTCACCTCTGTCTCTCAAGTACTGGGATCGCAAGTGTATACTAACATACTCAGGGATTGTTAAGATTAAAGATAATATACCACAGCACATCTGTGTTCTCATGAGACAATCAGAGAGAGAAAGGGTTCAGGCTATGGGGACAGGGTGGGGAGAGTGGGGAATGGTATCGAGGGGTATAGGTGGGTATGCCCAGTACTTTCGGGATTCTGTTCCATGTTCAACTGGGGCAATGGGAGCTTGGGCCTTGTCCCCAAGCCCAGGGATGCCTTTGAATCATATCCTTACTTGGCAGCATCCAGCTAAGGTTTCACACTCCTGCCTTACTGACTGATAGCTTTCTCTTTGCCCTAGGACAGTGGCTTTTAACCTGTGGGTCACAACCCCTTGTGGAGGTTGGGGGCGTTGGTGTCAGATGACCCTTTCACAGGAGTCGCCTAAGACCACTGGAAATCATGAGTATTTACATTACAATTTATAACAGTTGCAAAATTATAGTTATGAAGTAGCAACAAAAATAATTTTATGGTTGGGGGTCACCACGACATGAGAAGCTGCATTAAAAAGGTTGCACCATTAGAAAGGTTGAGAACTGCGACCCTAGGCCTCTGTGCTTGGTCTCCTTGCGTGGAGCAGTATTTCCCAAGGTACATACATCACGTTCCCTAGATTTTCTTACACATTTGACAGGTAGTCTATGAACACCCAGAAGCATACTCCATGATATTCTGTACCCACATCCCTCTGAGTTTTTTTTTTTTTTCCAGCCATTGTACCATGGAGCAGGCACTGGACTTATTTGTCCGCTGTGTCCCCAGGTACTGTGTGACCTTCAGGAGTGCAGGGACCTCTGAGCCCATGGCTCCCCACGGTGTTCTCAGCACCCATCCCTGGTATGTGTAAGTCAACACTCAATACCCAAGGATTACCCTGTTGGGTTAGTTGCTACCCACCACCACTTTACAAGGGAGAACCGGAGGCTGCGGTAGCAAAGAGCTCACCCCAGGAGACAAATGTAAATGGCAAAGCTTCTGTTCAAACTCAACTTTCTATCAGCTGAACACATGAATGGATATGGACATTCTACTTGTCCTTCTGCTCTGTTCTCCCAAATATTTGCCCTCTGGCCACCTCCATCTCTCCTTCCCTTTGCAGCTTAGCACAAATCCTAAACTCTGTCCAGTGATATTGACCAGAGTGCAAATAGTTTTTCTCCCTGACAGCTGCCTGTGAAAACTCCAGTGCCAATATCTGTCACCGTCAACCGTGAAGCCCATTCTCTGTCTCTTTGTAAATATTAATTTTATGTACATGAGTGTTTCACCTCCATGTGTCCCATATGCATACCCTCATGCCAGAGGAAGCCAGAAAAGGACATCTTATCCCCTGGAACTAGAGCTATCATGTGGGCACTGGGAATCAAACTCAGGCCCCCGATGAGAAGAGTAAGTGCTCTTAACTGCTGAGCCACCTCTCTAGCCCGATACTTGTCTCTTTGCTAAACTCAGATACTCCCTCCCCATTTGGACCTTTCTGGGTCCAAACCCTAAAAACTGGTAGCTAAGAAAAGGATTGGACAATGGCTAAATCAAATGAGTATGACCAATAACTTAGAAACTAGATTCTAACATATATATATATATATATGTTTATGCATACAATATATGCTGATGATATATATGTATATATGTTGAATATATATATGTATATAAAATCAAAGAAGCCAAGACAAAATTTCATTGTTTGTATACAAGATAACAAAAACAGTGTCACCACAAAAGTGAGCTGAACACATATTCTTAAAAAACATTTTTTTAGTATTTACTGTAATTTACTTGGAAAATAATTTGTAATTAACATGACAGATAATAGCACACAAATGCGGTGGTACCACCCATGTATGTGTTAGGCAGATATTCACTCTCTATGTTCTTATTCTAGACAATTAAACCAAAGCCAAGGCACAAGTCACAACTAAAAATTGATATATTCACCTTTAACTTTTTATTAATTTATTTTCTGAAGACCAAGGAGTTATTCTCACACTCTGCCAGACTCACATTGGCTGGGAGTGTTCATACTGCCTCGTTACCGATGGCCAGTTCAATGAAGGCAAATGCTATGCTATAAACGATCATAAAAAGAAATTCAGGGCTGGGCCGATACCTCAGTCAGTAAAGTCCATGCCATGAAGGATCTGAGTTTGAACTCCAGAACCCAAGTTAAAAAAAGAGAAGATGACATGGTGGCCCACTTCTTTTCTCAGTGCTGGAGAGGCAGAGACAGGTGGAACCCTAGAGCTGGCTGGCCAGTGAGTCTAGCCTTATTAGCGAGTGCCAGGCCAGTGAAAGACCCTGTCTCAAAAACTAAGGCTGATAGCACCTGAGGAATAATACCAGAGGTTGACCTCTGGCCTCCACATACATGCATATATGTGCCTGGGCCTCCCTGCCCAACATGCACACACACAAATACATGTACACGTACACATAAAAAAAATGATCAATAAAAATAGTAAATAAATGAAAGGAAAACTACTTACTTCCAGGGTCTGCATTAGAGTTGGCTTGATGGCATCTTTCATCAAAACTGTCAACGCACCTGTCACCCCCTACAGGCAAGAAAAAGGCACATAAATGTGACTAGGGCCACGGCTGATTTGTCCACTTCGCGCCTATGCTGCTTCTAAGTGGTCATCCCTAAAGCTGACCATGCCCCAGGATTGTTATCTCTGCCTGTGTCTTCCTCATCCCAGGCTGCAAAGGCAAAGCAGGGATTGCGACAGGCATTGGGAAAACACTTATGAAATCCATTTCCTGTGTTCTGACTACAGCCAGGTACAAACCTGCTATGGAGCCATTTGTTAATAGAGGAAGCAAGGCTTGGGAAGAAGATAATGGGGCGTGCAGGACCTTTTCGGAATCCCCACTCTACACCAGTGTAAGAAGGAGCTCTCTACTCTCCTGATGGTCAGCAGGCTCCCCAGGGCCTCCCAGCAATACTCACCAAGTCCTCAGCTGTCACAGGCCGCCCATCTTTGTCGCTGGCCACCACCATTCTTCCTAGCCGCTCCTTCATGTCGGCCAGGCTGTCTGTCAAGGCCAGTACTGCCATGATCTCGCTGGCCACTGCAATGTCAAACTGTGCCTGGGACAGCAAAGCAGATGCTTGTGGTCAGGTGAGCCACTGCTGGATGGATAATTTCACAAGGAGCCAGGTGTCAGTAGTCATAGCTGGGGGCAGGCTCACAGTCATAGTGGTTTTCCCAGAGTGCATAGCATGTGGCCTCTCTAGACTGCCCGCGTTGTCAACTGCGCTTTGCTGAGTGGTAGTCACCTGGGTGAAGCCTGTGAAACCTGCTGTTCACTGTGCCACGCAGTTTGTCACTGTAGTCCACTCCAGCCTGAAAATTAAGCACTAATGCAGGCCAGGGGTGCAGCTCAGTGGTGGAGTTCTTGCCTAGTACATATGAAACCCTGGGTTTGTCCCCTCTCATCCCCAAAGTATCCGTGTCATTATCTATCTTCTGAGAATCTTTATCATTAGAATGTCTGGCCACAAAGGTGGGGATCACATAGGAAGATTCCTTCTGGATGCCCAGCGGGGACAACAGTCTGTGATACCCAGGAGTTGTCCGTTACGTGCTGAATGAGCTAGTCATTTTGAGCTACTGGCTACCTCTGTTCATAGCAATCAGTTTGTGAGAGAGGTCCCTTATATTCCCCTCTACCCTGCTGATCTCCTTTTTTGTTGAAGTAGGAATTAAGCCTGGGATCTTACATATTCTGGGCATCTGTTCTACCACCGAGCTACTGGTCCACTATTATTTAATTACAAGCCTCTGTGTCCAGGAAAGATGAGCAAAAGATAGTGGAATAAGAGCATCCTGCTGGGTTCCTGAGGACAGCCTTCTCAGAGTTAAATCTCAGGATAGGTTTGGACTAGCAGTATAAAAATGGCATGGAACAATTCTGCTTCTGGTTCATGAGGGTATGGCCCCATCCTATCGTTTTCCTCTCTCTCTCTCGCTTTCTTTTTTCAAGACAGGGTTTCTCTATGTAACAGCCTGGCTGTCCTGGAACTCTCTTTGTAGACCAGGCTGGCCTTGAACTCACAGACATCTGCCTACCTCTGTCTCCCAAGTGCCGGGACTAAAGGCATGCACCCCCACACCCAGCTTCTCAGTTCCATCTTAAGACTTTCAGCAGTGACAGACAGAATGCACTGATTTTCTTCAGAAAAATTCCCAGGACTTTCTCCTCCCTTTTCTTGGCTCCAACGGCAGTTTTACAGAGTTCAGTGGGAATGAAGAGGAAGACAAGGAATGCATGTTTCCTTCTGCTAGCAATCCTGCCTCTAGGGAAGCATCCGCACAAAGCCATCTTGTCAAGCTCCAGGTTAATTCTCCAGATCCCAGGGGGGGAGTGTGAATCACAAAGTTTCAAGCTCACACAGGGAAAGAACGGCTCTGCCCTAGTGGAATCACCTTTAGAGACATTTTGTTAGCCATTCCCATTGCTGACAGATGAGGAAATGAAGGCAGGAGCTGGCTCTCTCCTTCCTGGTTGAGATTGAATTAGCCATTGATTTACTGAGAGAATATTGCCTGGAAGTTAAATACAGCTATAGCCAATAATTGCATTCTCCATGGAACTCATTCTAAAACATGTGATTTTTTTTCACCACATGAAGTCTAGATTCCTGTAGCACATATTACATGTAAATAGTGTATATAAAAATGACCAACGGCCGGGCGGTGGTGGCTCACGCCTTTAATCCCAGCACTTGGGAGGCAGAGGCAGGCGGATCTCTGTGAGTTCGAGGTCAGCCTGGTCTACAAAAGTGACACCAGGACAGCCAGAGCTGTTACACAGAGAAACCCTGTCTCAAAAAAAAAAAAAAAAAAACAAAAACAAAAACAAAAAAAAAACCAAATAAATGGCCGGGCGGTGGTGGCGCACGCCTTTAATCCCAGCACTTGGGAGGCAGAGGCAGGCGAATCTTTGTGAGTTCGAGGCCAGCCTGGTCTACAAAGCAAGTCCAGGACAGCCAGAGCTGTTAAACAGAGAAACCCTGTCTCGAAAAACCAAAAAAAAAAAAAAAAAATGACCAACAATGCATAACATGAGCGTGGAAATACTCTTGCAATATGAACTATGTAGTAAACAACTTGTAGAATTTATAATGTGTATACAAGTACTTCACTTGTAATTGTTTTATTTCTAAAACTGTAAGCTGGTACCACGGTAGATGCTTCTCATTATAATTGGAAGGCTGAGGCAGGAGGATCAGGGATTTGGGATGACCCTGGGCTACCTAATGAGCTCCAGATTAGCCTTCACTAAATAGCAACATACATATTCTTCCTATCTGCATGTGCAAGTTGAATCAATCTAAGGATCATTTAAGTGACTGAGGCTATTTGAGGACCACTGTTCCTCATTTTATGAACCAATGTGCTTGAAAGAGGAATGGTCATGCTGCTTAGCAAATAAAACACTTCAAAATCACATAAATGGACAAATGAGGTTTGTACCGTTTCTCAGATTGCCACAGATTTAAACAAAAAGGACAGTGCACAATGCTGCTAGGTTGTGAGTGGAGTTAGCCTTCCTGAAAAGCAGTGCAGAAATCCATGCAATTTGTACACTGACTGTACAATTACAATGCCCGGAAATCGACCTTCAGAATAGTACCAGACTGGTACACACCTAAACACAAACATGCTTGCTACAGCCTATTCAGGAGAGTCAGCGGTAACAAATAGCCCACACGTCCTCAACTGTGAGCTGGCTGATATATCCATATGAGCTTATGTTGCCATTTAAACCAGTGACATATAGTTTTTAACTTTTATTAATGTAGGACAATGACAGAGAGTCTGAGGGCTAAATCAAGCCACCAACATTCTTAATAACCCTTCATTACTTAAAAAAGTACCTAAGGCAATACAAAATATAACCAACCTGTCCAAGTAATTTAAACTAGTACTACACACACACACACACCCATATATATATACATACATACATATATGTATACATAGACTGTCCTCAAAGCTACAGGGATCCTCCTGTCTCTGTCTCTCAAGTGCTAGGATTACAGGCATGCACCACCATATGTACCTAGCTACACTATTGTCTTACTCTGTAGCATGATAGATACCATTTCCCAACCACTTAACACCGACTATTTACGGTGACAAATGTTTGCTCTTACGTACAGAGCACAGAGGTGAGTGGAGAAGGTGAAACTGCGTTTTCCAGGAGGGATGAGAACTAACATTCAGGAAAGGATACAGGCCCAGGATTCAGTCAGCAGCGAGATGTGAGTTTCGGGACAAGACCCTGGGGTATTATATAAGGCGGCCAGGAGACGAGCCATTTCTGAGTATTAATTTTTGAATGTCCTTGTTCGGCACAACGATCTCTGTGATATGTCTCAAATGACCACTGTCTTAATGTCGCTGTGAGTCACTGTTTTATACTGAAGTTCTTGATTTTTAGACATATCAAAAATGATCTATTGTTTCCTTCATAGGCTCTGCCTTTTGTCAGCAATGGCCTCTCTCTGTAGCAGCTGTTAATGGCTGCCTTGTTCCAGGAGGGTTGTCTCCCATTTTCTTGAGTTCTCATTCACTCGAATGTGTTCCCCGTTAGCCCTGTTGTTTTTCTCTTTCTGCAGAAGGCTCCATCATTATTCTCCTTCAGAACTCGGAATGAATTTCCCCAAGGCCACCTGGCATTTGGTGTTGTTGATGAGAATTTTTGTTCCTCAGTGAGTAATCAGGACCTTTTCTCCTTGGCAGCCCTTAGGAATTTCTTCTTTATCCCTTCATGTTCTGAAATTTCAGCCCGGTGTTTCTGGGAAGAGGTTTGTTTTGTTTTTTTCTTTTCCCCCATCTTCTTTCTGTTCTCCATTTGTCTTTTTAAAATGAAAACGCTGTTTTCCTCAGTCGGAGAAATTCCCTTCCTATTTTATCTTTGAATAGACTACCCACTTGTTAGTGCTCTGTAGACTCCTGGTAAAAGATGGCTCTTAGCCGGGCGGTGGTGGCGCACGCCTTTAATCCCAGCACTTGGGAGGCAGAGGCAGGCGGATCTCTGTGAGTTCGAGGCCAGCCTGGTCTACAAAGCAAGTCCAGAACAGCCAGAGATATTCAGAGAAACCCTGTCTCGAAAAACTAAAAAAAAAAAAAAAAAGATGGCTCTTTTTGCCCTTGTCTGTGTGTGTGTGTGTGTGCGCGCGCGCGTGCGCGCGCGCAGGCATGTGCACACTAGTATCTTCTTCATTGTTCTCTACCCGTGAATAGTCTATTCCCCACGGATTCTTCCGTCTCTCCCTCCCTGGTGCTGGGGTTACAGATACATGCCACCACACACACCTGACTTTCCTTACCTGGATGCTGGCAGTCTGAACCCAAGTCCTCATGTTTATGCAAGCATTTTACCGATGGAGCCACCTCCCCAGTCCTCTTGGTCTTTTTTTTTTTTTTTTTTTTTTTGAGATAGGGTCTTTCTATGTAGCCAAGGCTGGCCTCAAACTTGCAATCCTCCTGCCTTAGCCTCCCGAGTGCTGGCATTACAGTCATGTCCCATCATGCCTTGCTAGAACCTTTATAATTTGGGGAGAGTGTTTTGGGGATCAAACCTAGGGCCCTCAGGATTTCCAGATATGCGCTTTCTGTGTCTTAAACTTTTTGACCTTTTTTTTTTTTTTTAATTGTTTTACTCTGGAAACCATTTCTAGATGGCTCCTTGGCTAGAAGTCCCTCTCTAGTGTACTCAAGCCAATGTCTCAGTTTTTTTTTTTTTTGTTTCAGTTTTTGATACCCATGGTATTATTTTGTTTGTTTGTTTTTCAAGGGTTTCTCTGTGTAACAGCACTGGTTGTCCTGGAACTCACTCTGTAGACCAGGCTGCCCATGAACTCACAGAGATCTGCCTGCCTCTGCCTCCCAAGGGCTGGAATTAAAGGTGTGCGCTACCATGCCTCGCCCATGGCATTACTTTTAAGATCTTAACATGGTTCTTGAAACATCAGTGAACTTTCACTGGGCAATACAGCTCTTTTGCCCCTTTGAAAACTCACACTCTGTTCAGACTCTGCCCATTGGTCTTCTATTTCATTTCTTTGTGTACATGAGCTCCTCTTCTTAGGACCTGATCAATTTTCATGCTGTATTATTTCTCTCCATGTGAGGTGACTGTTGGCTTGAGGCCCTCTCCTACATATTGGAGGACACAATGTCAGACACGTCTAGTTTGTGTGCCCACATCCCCGGGGCTGCTGTTGAGTCCTTGAAGGGAGTCATTCTCAGGTTCATCACTACCCTTTAGGTGCTTAACAGGCAAATGTCAAGGTGTGTTCTCTTCAAAATAGGGTCACAATATGCTGGTTTTTTTTTTTTTCAAAATGAGACATTTTACTGACACCTGCCAGACAAGCAGCATGGCAGACTCCCAATCTGACCGCAACATGAATGGTTCCCTGTGGGTTGGGCAGTGATCCTGTCCCTAACCTTGGAATTCCACTCAGATCCCCAGGGTGAGTTACACATGTGTACAGACTGTGGCCAGGTGTGTAACTACCATCAGTGTCTTGGGGTTGTCCCCAACCACTAATTCTAAAGGGTGGCTGGTCTCTCCCAGTTTGACATCTAGGACATCTCTCACCTCTGTATTCAGAGGTCCTTCCTCCATATTCTATGTTGTCCTTTTCATTAACTGAATTCCTTCCCCATATTTTTCAGGAATGACTGTGGTTCTCTTAGCATGGGTAGCACTGATTATCCGTGAAACAGAATAAAATCTGACTGTGTGTGAAGGTTCCAGAGGTTGGGCCAAGAAGGGCCTATTAGTCAAGCTTCTTGATCCAAGCCCCATATTCAGCTCTCTCTCTCTCATGTGTGTATGTGTGGTATGCATGTGTACATGTGTGTGAGGTTAACAAGGAGTGTCCTCCTTGATCACGCTCTATCTTGTCCTCTGAGACAGGGTCTCTTACTTGAACCCAGAGCTCATCAACTATACCTAGCTGACCTCAAGTATCACATCCTCATCTCCTAAGTGCTTGGGTTACAACTGGGTCGCCAGGCCCATCCAATGTAAATATGGGTGTGCGAACCCAAGCTCTGCTCTTCATGCGTGTGTAGCGTGTGTTTAACCCATTGAACTGCTCCCCCCCCCACATTCACTTTTTCATTCAAAATATAGCAAAAGTTCCCCAAATCTATTGGGTATGAGAAATGGTTATTATCATAAAAGTAACTTTTTCCACTAATAAAAATTTTAATGTAAAGCCCATAAATTAAAAACTATCCGAAGAAAGAGTTTACTATTAAAAAAAAATTAGAAGGCTGTTGTGCCTGGCTAAAAAATTATGGAATGAATTTATATTTCCTAAGTGCCACTATTCCACATCAGAGACCCATTAAATGGCAGGCACAGCTCACAATTTCCCCCCCACATTGTCTGCTTTTTTGAGTAATAAGCTATTATCCTTTGAAAAATTCTCCATGCTATTAAACCTAATAACTAGGTGTTTGCCGTTTTGTTTATGAAACTGGAGTGATGTGTCTGAGGCTTTCAATTTTCTGTTGTTAGACAGTTGTTGTATTATGGGACTTTTCCAAATGAGTCTACCCAGAAACACAGCCAAAAACACACACAAGAGGACACTGGAACCTTCCTGCTTCCAATGCTGTCATTTCCAGACCAACCCTGGTACAACCCTGGTACTCTCCACTAATGCATGAGCAGAGCAACTGGAGACCCACCAGCATTGGAGTTGGGGGAACAGAAGCAAAAACCAAAGACTGTGGAAAACCAAGGTGAGGAAGGGTAGACACTTCTGGGAAGATGGCACCACCTACCTGTCGGGAATATCCTTTCTCCGTGCTTCCCTGCCCAATAGTTATTTTTCTCAGAAATCGGTCATTGGTATCCAAGACTGAAAGAGAGCAGGCAAGTTATTCAATCTAAAAATACGGACTGGCCATTCTTTGAAATGCTGAGGAAGGAACAAAAGACAATAGTCAAGATCTGGCCTCACTTAGGGAATCAAATAAGAGAGAAAAAAAAATTGCATGCTAGTGGGAAATGTCTTAATGACAATGTGTCAGGTAATGGTGACTGGGCTGGGGTGTTGTTGATAAGGGAACAAGGACAAGTAGGTGCATTTTACACTGACATCTAAGTTACAAGGAGAAGTCAGTTCAGTTTCTCATGCATATAACAGCCAAATGGGACTGGAGAGATGGATCAGTGGTTAAGAGCACAAGGCTTCTCTTCTAGAGGACCCAGGTTCAATTCTCAACACCCATATGGCAGCTCACAAAAGTGTCTGTGACTCCAGTTCTAGGGGATCTGACACCCACACAGACATATATGCAGGCAAAACACCAATGCACATGAAATTAAAAAAACAAAACAAAAAACCAAAAACAAAAACAGCCAAAGGGCCCAGTAATTCTACGAGTTATTCAAAAATCCTAAACACAGAACCTGAACAGATCTGTACACACTCATGCTTATAGCAGCCCCATGAACAATGGCCAGAAAGTAGAAGCAACCAAAGTTTCCACCAAAAGATGAATGGACTGACTCACAATGTAATATCACACAGCCATAAAACGAGTGCTTTGATATATACTCCACAAACATTTGAAATGTTATGTAGACCCAGAATGGCAAAGGCTGCATGGTTCTCCCTCCATGAGGGAGAACCATAGTAGGCAAATACAGACACAGAAGACAGAGCAGCTGTGGCCAGCAGCAGAGGGACTTTACTGTTTCGTGGGTCTAGTGCAGTGGTTCTCAATCTGTGGGTCACGACCCCTTTGGGGTCACATATCAGATATTTACCCTCTAATTCATAGCAGTAGCAAAGTTACAGTTACGAAGTAGCAACGAAAATAATTTTATGGCTGGGGGTCACCACAGCATGAGGGACTGTATTAAATGGTCCCAGTGTTAGGAAGGTTGAGAACCGCTGGACCAGGACTTCTGTAGGGGATGAAAAGCTTTGGGCTCAGGCAATGTTGATGGAACAATCATTGCGAAGATAGTTAGTGCTATCAGTTGTACAGTCATGGATCGTTAACATAGTAACTATTGGGTCTTGCATACTTCACCACAATAAAAAAGAAAAGCCAAAGGAAATACAGCAACACAGGAGGAGACTGGCTGATTAGATCAGGCATGCTGATCTAATCTTCCTTGTGTGAATTGCATTGGTTTAGATTTCTGTCTGTGAAAGCTATTTGGCCTAGAAAAACCACATGTATAGTGCCAAGAAGCAAAGGCAGAAAAGTAGACACTTCCCCCATCTTTGTGATTTAAAAACAGGAGGGCTGTTCACAGTGACAACTGAGATCCAACTTACTAAGTGTATATAATATGCCACCAATGGAAACAGAAACAGATTACGTACTTGGGGACCTGAAGCTTCTGCAGGGTGGAGACTGTTCATCTTCCTAATGACACATAAATCACTCTTGGGCCTCTTAGCTCAGCTGCTGCCGCCATGTGTGTTCCCCCCCCTACATACTCACAGACCTCTTTCTCACACACACACATACAAACTCACAACCAAATACATATAAACTTCCCCTTTAAAATTTTTTTTTAAATTTACTTAATTTCACGTGCATTGGTGTTTTGCCTGCATGTATGAGGGTGTTGGATCCCCAAGAACTAGAGTTACAGACAGCCATGAACTGCCACGTAGGTGCTGGGAATTGAACTTGGGTCCTTTGGAAGAACAACCATTGTTCTTAACTGCTGAGCCATCACTCCAGCCCTCCCACTTTTATTTTTTAAGATAGAAGCAGAACTCCTACAAAATTAGCAGGCTACATTTCAATAGTGTCACCAGCTACTACCTTCATGCCTAAGATGTTAGGCACAAGACACACGGAACAAAACTATGTCCTTTTTTGCTGTGTAGTATATAGACATTCTTGGCCCCAGATTGGCATCACCTTCCCATCACATGTATTTGAAGTCAATAGCTTTAGGACCATTCAAATTTTAGTTTGACAAAGACAAGAGATGTGCAGGTTCAATCCCAACCCACAAGACACAGATATGGCCGAAGCTCTTAGAAAGCCACAGGAACTCACAGCTGGCATCTAAGAGATGCAACTAAAGGTGGCATACACTACATGCTAAATCATTCCTTCCTGGAGCAGGTTCTGAGGACTTTTTCTGTGCTCAGTCCTGTGCTGGCTAGGAAAGGTCATGAAGGTGCTCAAGGCACTGACTGATGTCTGACTCCTGGCATTTCCTGGGAGGAGATGCTGAGTCCATCAGAGCGCCTGCATGGAAGGAAGGGTGGGCTGGTTTACTTTTAACTTGTTCTAAGCAGTTTCTTTAGTGCTATAGTGTTGACAGTGTCCAGAGGAACACCAAGAGCATGCTTGCTCCTTTAAGTCACCAATACCAGCCAAGAGCTGGAGGGCAGGTATTGGTGCTATACCAGAGCAGGTCCATTATTTGGCTTCCACAGAAGACATGATATCCTTATCCCATAGTGCCACTACTGGACTACTGTTGGGAAGCAGAAACATGATATCTAGTGGGTGACAATGAGCAGGGCTGGTGGGCCCTTGGTCTGTAACAAGGAGATGGACATGTGTGGGAGAAGGCAAGTCTAGGTTTCTGGGGAGTTGAGCTCCCTAAGAGACAGGGGTTTTGGGGTGCCCAACATTGCAAAGCCTATTTCCTGGACCTTAGGGGATAAAACATATAAAGAGCTATTCTTTGCCTCCTGCCTCTGTGACATGTTTCTGGAATAGTCCAGTACCTTAAGCTCTGCTCTCATCACCTGGGTTATACTTGTTCTCAGTCAGAGCCAGAAAACTCTACCCACAAATGTACTCAGTTATTCTATGAAGAGTCCTCATTCTCACACTAACTCAGTCATTGGAACCAAACTACTTATGAAATTTCAGCCTGAATTCCTCTGGCCCAGGTGTCTTGTCTTCAGTAATAACATTTGCTTCCTTTTAGCATCCCAAACAGTAATATAAGTCTGTATTTTTCTAGGATAACTTTTGAAGTTGTCACTTCCATTAAAATTGATTTGTAACCACAGAGCATTCCAGTCCTTCCTGTCTTGGTGTAGAGAATCTAATTGCATCCTGGTCCTCATTGAAGAGGTGATATGCCATGATTTCTGAGTTTGGGATGTGCAAAGATGCCAGTTCTGAAACTTTCTCTTTAAGTACAGGTGAAAATATACTAATTTCCATGGCTTTATTTTTCTTTTAGCAGAAAGGACCCCTGAAACGATTCACAGAGCAACATGAGCTCAGAGCTCTCTTGGAAAGACTAACTATACATTCTGTAAACAATGGCATCTTAATAACAGATCATTCTAAAAAAAAAAAAAAAAACAAATCTAGAAAAAAAAAAATCCCCCAGCAAAATGC
Organism: Lophiomys imhausi; assembly: GCA_907164525.1. NCBI lineage: Eukaryota > Metazoa > Chordata > Mammalia > Rodentia > Muridae > Lophiomys > Lophiomys imhausi. Next base: position 2,522,740 of record CAJQZJ010033456.1, on the reverse strand, counting down.
TGAAAATAATCATGGCGGCTATCTAAAATACTGTTTGTTGGTCTATTTTAGACTTGTGGCATGTACAAATCATGGCGCACCCCAAAGGAATCTTCTAGAATCATTAAATGGCCACTTCAGGCGTTGGAGATGCAGCTTGAAGGTGATGTGTATGTTTTTGAATGCCAAAGCCTATGGTTTAATCTCTAGCATCATGAAAAATAATAAATAAGTGAAAAAAAAAACAGCTCAAAAAAGAACAAACAAAGTAGAACACACTTAGGATGGAACTGAATTGGGCGGGATATAAAATTCCACCCATAAAAACACATATGGTAATGGAGCTGTACAGAAAAATCAGATGCCACAAAAACTATGATTAGCAGTTATTAGCATTTAAAATGTTGCTTATTTTTTTGACACACTTTGACAAAATCTTTACAGTAATATTATTTGGTTTAAAACTAAAAAAAAAGAAAATGGATCCTTGCAGGAGTGCTCAAGGAGGTTTTTACCTCAATCTTAGAAGACCGCAGGGAAACAACACAACACAGCTGTTACCCTCTAAGGGTCACTGGGGAAGCGCTTCTGAGTTTGCGTGTGTTCACATTTCAGCAGAGCCTCCCCAGAGGGAGGCTGATATTACTACAGGTTCAGCATCCAAAATCCAGAATTATTTTGGGTGTTAACATAATACTGTTAGTGGAAAATCCCACAGAACAAAACAGCTCCATGTATAAAGTCATTTAAAATAATCTATAAAATATCCTTCAGGAAGATGCAAATACAACAAATGAGCTTTGTGTTTAGACTTGGCTGCCATTATTGCCCTATCTGCCCAGACCACCAAATCTCTGAAGTTTGAAACACTGCTGCTCTCAGGTATTCTGGATAAGGGGTACCCTATAGGGATGAGGAAACTGAGGAAGTTGTTATTTGTCTAAAGTTGCCTGGTCTTTGTCTCTTGGCTGCAAGGCTTGCTGGGAGACACTCAGTTCTTACTGACTTGGCTGAATCGGCTTTTCGGAATACAGCTCAGGAAGGGTGGGATGTTGGCTGAATCTGGGAGGAAGATTGGCCTAGAGAGGAGATGGATTAGGTTTGGCCAGGGCCAAGAAAAGGCTGGCAAGAAGATGAAGCAGGCCCCCTGGTGGTGAGAGGACAGAAGGGAGGCACAGGTAGTCCTGAATGACAAACTAATGGTGACTTTACAGTCCAGGATGGGAGCTGCTGACTGCTGAAGTAACAGGACAGCATCTCTGCATTAGGAACCACTGAACTAAGGGGTGGAAATATAAACAGGAGTGTGGTAGAAGTTTTTAGTTCTCTTCAGTGTATATGTATGAAGATAAAGGCAGCACATAAAGGAGGAGCTTGGCATCCCTTGGATTAGGACCAAGATGGGTGGAGCCCAGTTGAGGCCACAACTCTGTGGGAAGGAACATGGCTAGAAAACCGCACAAGCTGCAGATGGTGTTGGTTGCCGAGAGAAGCCACGGGGACCACTGGATATTACAGGAGATCTTATAGGCCCTTGAGACCGCCTAGGATAGAGAGACGATGCTACATGTAAACCAGAGAGCTCCATGTGGTTCTCTCTTCCTCTAGCCCTCATGGACTGAGAAGACAAGGCACGCTGGAGAAGTGTACAGCAAGGTATGCCATTTGTCAGCATTTAGGCTGCAACAGCCAGAGGCACATCCTGTAAGCCGGCCTAAGAAGGCTGGCAGAAAAGGCATGGCATAGAACCTGCTGAGAGAGAGAGAGTTCTTAAAAACTTGGTACTATAGCTGTCTATCAGGGCCCTGATAGGGCACTGAGGGTGCAAAGAGATTAAGCGAGGTGGAGTTTGGAGGCCGGAAGGAACATTAGGCCATGAAGCATACAGGCAGGCTGAGGAGACTATAGAAGTAAGTCTCAGCTGATGGAGGAAGCCGATCTCGAATTTAGCAGTTAAAACAGACTGACCTTATAAGCCAGCCACAATCTAGCGGCTGAAATAAACTGATCATATAAACTGGCAAAACTAGGCCCAACAGACACTAAGCTTGAAAGGAGACTGCCTGCTGTGACTGCCAGACTGCTAAAATCAAGTTTTCTCTGCATGGACCTATGCTAAGAATATTAATATCATTTTAAGAAAATTAAGATAAGGTTGGTTAGATGTTCTTAGATATTATGAATTTATAGGTATTAGGTGTTAGGATATAGGTGTTTTATAGGTGTTTCTAAGTATTAATAAATATAAGTGTTCTACATAAAAATGTTCTGTTACACATGAGAATGTGTTAAAAGGAAACTTATAATTCAGGCATTGGTTAAATACATTCTGAAAGAGGATAGAAGTGAGAGAATGGGGGACAGGTCTGAGACAGTCAGTAGAGGAATATATGCCACCCATCATTTCTGCGTCCCCTAGGGTTCATCGGGGTGACTACCACATTTCTGTAAAAGTACAGATAACATCAACTCCATGACCATATGGCTCCAGAACACAGAGTTGGGGGACACTCGTTCAAGGCCACATAGCTAAGCTCGGTGGTGACCACTCTCCAGGCCAAATTCCATGGTCAGTCCTTTGCCCAGTATTCCACTGAAGTGACTTAATGACAATGTGGGAAAGGAAGAGGTGTCACTGCTGAGGGAGAGGTAGGGAAGCTTGGAGGGAATCACTGCAGTGTGCGATTGCTGGAGTGATACATACCAAGGACCCAGCTGGAAGAAGCACTTGGAGAAAAAGCCTGAACTGTAAATTAAAACTAGAGAGGCGCTCAGGGATACTTGTAAATGGACAGAGAAAGACATGGTGGACCACGCCTGTAATTCTAACATTCTTGGGAGGCAGAGGCAGGAGGATTAAGGCAAACTCAAAGCCAGCCTGGTCTACATAAGCAAGTTCTAAGCCAGTCGGAGCTACATGGCGAGACCTTGACTCAAAAACGAAAGGGACTGGGGAGATGGCTCAGTTGATCAGGTATGCCACACAACATGAGGACCTGTTTGATGCCCAGCACCCAAATTAAAACAAGCAATGCCCCTGTACTAGGGAAGCAGAGAAAGGAGGAGCCTTTGGGCTTTCTGGCCAGCCAGTCACGTATAGGTTCAGAAAGACACCTGATGTCAACTGCTGGTCCCCACATGCACAGGTACGCTCACGCACACCCACATCCACACGCCAAAAAATTTAAAAAGAGGGACTGAGAGGTGGGCTCAGCAGTTAAGAGCACTTACTGCTCTTGCAGAGGACCTAGGTTCAATTCTCAGCACCCGTGTGGTGGCTCACAACCACCTTTAGCTCCAGTTCCAGGAGATCTGATGTCTTCTTCTGGTGTTCATGGGCACTGTACATATATGGCATATACACATACACGTAAGCAAAACATAAGATTAAAAAGTTTTAAAAAATAATAAAAGAATGTAGAGCTTTTGTCCCAATTCTTTCCTTTTGTTATGCCATGCCCCTCCTAACTGAGATCTTGAATGTAACAAGTAGACAAGAAATAATGGAAAATCTATTTCTTTTTAAAAAGAAAAGGAAGAGCCAGGCAAGTGGTGCTTGCCTTCAATCCCAGGACTCAGTAAGCAGAGGCAGGCGGATCTCTGAGTTTGAGGCCAGCCTTGTCTATAGAGCAAGTTCCAGGACAGCCAAGGCTACACAGAGAAACCCTGTCTTGAACACTGCACCCCACCCCCAATAAAAACCTCACCATCACCACCAACAAAAAAGTAGGGGAACAAACTAGACTTGGGGGAAGAACTCACTATGACAAGCAGAGATCTTGCCTTAAAAACATTTTTAAATGGAAAGAGGAAGGAAGAGAAACATTTTCTTACACATCCAGAGAAGGTTGTGTTGCTTTGTGGTGGTTAGCCGGATGAGCAGCTTCCCCCTGAGCTCCCACCACAGCTTACCCTCCGACGTTTGGAAAAGAAGGGAAGGAATGGGACTGAGCCCAGAGAGAGGGGGTGGGGCAGAACAACAATGGAAATGAATGGTGAGATTATGAAGCCCAGGGTAGGCAGCTATTTGTAAGATTGAGTGTTTATGAATTGACGGTAAGAGCTAGTGCTCAAACACATTCTCCCAGTCTGGCCCTGAACGCCCTCTGATTTCCCTTGTACCTACCTCTCTGCCATGTGATGGTGGAGGGGTCAATGTTGAGGCGGGCAAACTTCTTCACTTCCTCCTCCGTCAGCGTGCTTGGGTCAGTCTTATGTATACCCAGTTTCTGATAATTGCGGAGAAATGCCATAAGAGCAGGAAAGAACAAGAAGTCAGACCCAAACAGAATTATCCTGTGTGGTGTTTTCCCCATAACTAGTCCTTGAAAAACACAAAGCCTGGAGAGAACTACGGGCTAGGTGAAATCAGATTAGCAAATGTGTCCTGCAAGCATAGATAGTGGGGTTCTGCGAAAACTCTAAAATGATGATCTGAAAATGGGGTCCAGTCGGCAGCATACAGTGAACACATGGGCTTGCTGCTGTTTGTGTGGCTGGTGGTACCTACTGGTGGCCCTGCATGCTGAGCTCAGAAGGTGGAAGACCCCGCTGTCACCATTGACATTTTACTTCATTGGGCTTTTCATATTCACGAACCAAGTGAGGTGTATGTCAACGTTTCAAAGGAATACATTCCTACTTCACTTGGAAAAAAATGGATTAAAAATTTTAAGTTGGGTATGGTGGTACATTCATTTAAACCCAGCATTTGGGAGGCAGAAGCAGGAGGATAAGGAGTTTGAGGCTGAGCTACATGAGACCCTGTGTCAAAGAATAAATAAATCCAAAACAGCACAAAGCTTTAATAAATTTAATTCTGTAAAGAAAATATCCTAACGAGTGCCTTAAAATATATTTAATGCCAATTAATTGTTATAAATTATGCCATAAAGGTGTTTTTCCTCCCTTTTGAAAAAAATGATTAATAGGACAGAAGTAGCTAACAGCACCAGAAAACACATGGGAAAGAATTAAGATTTTTTTTTCAAGTTAGAGTAGTAGTGATCACCCTGAAAAATAAAAATAAAAGCAAGCCAGCAAACAAAAATAATCAAGGGAGATGACCATTCAAGGCCATCTTATCATTCTTTAGTGCTGTGGTTCTCAACCTTCCTAACGCTGCGACCCTTTAATATAGCTCCTTATGTTGTGGTGACCCCCCCAAGCATAAAAGTATTTTGGTTGCTACTTCATAACTGTAATTTTGCTACTGTTATAATGTAAGCATCTGATATGCAGGATATCTGACATGTGACCACCTGTGGGGGTTTTGACCCACAGATTGAGAACCCCTGCCTGCTTCTGAATTTTTACAAACAGGAAAACATTTCTCTTCAGAAAGAGGAGGCTGTATAAAAACTGATGTGTCAGTTAATGAGGGTTGCTCGTAGGTTAGCAAAGTTAGCCTTCTCACCGCACGCATGAGGAAACAGAACCTAAAAAAAAGTGAATTCTTGGGAGAGCCTGAGATGGCTCAGCAGGCAAAAGCACTTGCTGCCATATCTAACAACTCAAGTTCAATACCTAGAGGAAGGAGAGAAGTGACTTCCGTAAGCTGTCCTCTGACCTCCACACACATACAAAATAAGCAAAACAAAATGCAAGCAATTGCCGGGCGTGGTGGCGCACGCATTTAGTCCCAGCACTTGGGAGGCAGGTGGATCTCTGTGAGTTCAAGGCCAGCCTGGTCTACAAAGTGAGTCCAGGACAGCCAGGGCTACACACAGAGAAACCCTGTCTCAAAAAAAAAAAAAAATGCAAACAATTTTGTAACCACATGATCTTTAAAAAGAAAGTGAGTTATTGTTTCTTTGGCTCTTTAGTGTGGAGATTCATCTACAGACTTCACTCTGTGTAATATTCTGACTTAATACTCTCCAGAGCAGTGGTTCTCAGCCTGTATGTCATGACCCCTTTGGGGTTCACACCTCAGATATCCTACATATCAGATATTTACATTAAGATTCGTAACAACAGCAAATTATTATGAAGTAGCAATGGAATAATTTATGACTGTGGGATCACCACAACACGAGGAACTGCATTAAAGGGTCTCAGCATTAAGAAGGTTGAGAACCACCAATTTAGAGTTTACTAACCAAAGGAGTATATGAAAACCCAAATCAAGTCAAATTTCTAGAATGTTCTCTTCTTTAAAAAACAAAAACAAAAAAACAATATTAACTGGAAACTTACCCTCAGCCGAGAAAGTTGAATTTCTGAAAATTCTCTGACGCCATTCACTAAGGGAACCAGTCGATTGTACAAAGCCTGAGAAAACAAGACAACCCCCAACCAGAGATTGAGGCTCAGCCATGAGTTTCGATAACTCATAAATGGACAAAGTTCATTACATTTATAACCAAACAGGCTCTATTAATATTTGAGAGCTAATATAAACAACCGGCGCTTAAATTCTGTCATTTTTAATGAAACTTAGTAAAGCAGAAATGACACTCAATCCATTACAAAGAATTTGTAAAGTCTGCCTGTTCTGTACCCTTCCAAGTTACCATATAGCTATCTGAAGTCTGTTTGAAAGATACACTAGGAAACTATAATTGAAAAAGTCAGAAGCCTTATTGCAAATCCTCCCAGGAAGTGCCTCTCTCATCTACAACCAATGCCTGTGAGGAATTAATACCTGGAACTCCGTGGCATTCAGGTGTGATTGGTTCTTGGACTTCACGCATGTGAAGCCAGAAAGGGTCTCTGAGTTCTTTCTCAGTTCATGATTGCTGCATTTGATTCCAGTCTTATGAATGGCTGGTTGTTGCTGTAGCTTTAATGCTACAGCTCTTGCATAGCATGCATGAAGCCCTGGGTTCAAGTCCCAGTATTGGAAGTCCCCGCCTCCCCCCTCCCCACAAAAAACAAAACAAAACAAAAACAAATCCAAGCTTAATCCCCTTTAGAGTGTACCAATGCACCTAGGACCACAGTGAAAACAAATGATGCACCAATGATCTTTGGTCCCCTCAAACGATATTTGGCCTGATTACTACACCACACTTCTCCCAACTGTTGTGCAATGATCATCAACCCACTTGAGAATCTCACTAAAGTGAAGCTCTCCCCCTCTGAAAGTGAGATTATGGGTAAAATTTACCAAATTTTGGATACAAATTTCAGAGGGCCAACAGGCTCTTTCACAGTCTTCACGGACATGGGAACTCCAGGATAAAAGCTCAAGATAACTAACAAGCGATCCTCTCACCTTGTCTGTCTGAGAGCTCTCATGCAAAATTCTGGTGTCGATAGCCGCGGCCAGCAAGTTATTAGCGGCAGTGATGGCGTGGATGTCTCCAGTCAGGTGAAGGTTGAACTAGAAATGAAATGTCACATCTTTCCTTTTGTACGGCTTAGGGCAGTTTTCAGGGACCACCCTAATTCATAATACAGCATGCTAATGACCCATCTTTATCATGAGGTGAGACAACATGGGCTACATCAGAAAAATTAAGGTGAAGACCACCCACTTGATAATAAAAACTCATGAGGAGCCTGAGATCCTCCTATCCTCGAGTTAAAGATGACACATTCTGATGGGCTTGACAGTTTCTTTCTCATGGTTTCTTCATTTTCAGTTATTTATTTGCACCTCTTCATTATTTAAAAAATTGTGTTATATCAAATGCACTTGGGAAGGAAACAAGGCTTAAATAGTAAAAATGAAATAAGAGAAAATATTACAGAAAGCTAGTTTTGTATTGACATATGATTACTATTTATAGAAGTACTCATAGTTTGGGAACTTTAACTTTTAAAATTAATTCATTCAAGTTTTACTTATTGTCATGTATGTATATGCTGGAGGGAGGGGTGTGGGAATGCCATGGCATGCGTGTGGAGGTCAGAGGACAAGCACATGAAATTGGTTTTCTCCTTTCACCTTTACGTGGGTTCTGGCTGGTGTGTTTAGTGGCCGAGCCATCCTACTGGCCGAGCCATCCTAATGGCCCCTGCAAACCTTCAAAGAAAAGTTATTATGAGTTTCACATCTTTAACCTCCAAATGTGAGGTCCAAACAGCTCAACAGTTTAAACACCCATATGACACCACAGGTGGAAGATCCCATTCTGTACGTTGTTTTCATGATCCAAATCATTAATAATATTACACAAAACCCAGTGTGACCCTGTTCCTCTCCTGTCAAGATGGCTAACTAAGACACTTCAAGTCAAATCTAACCTCTCGGCTATGAATGGAAGGGTGACTCCTGCCTGCTCCTCCACCTGGTCTGCCTGCCCTGGCCTGCCCTGACCTTGCATTCTGGTCATGTTCAGTGACACCATGAGGCCCCTGAACAGGCAAAGCCCCTCCCTCCTTTTAAAATCTCAGGTCTTTCCTTATAGAGTTTCCCCAGCTGGGAACGCCTTCCCTCAGGTACCTTCAACCCATCTAGAACCCATTCTAACATTTTCCCATTTTCTTCATGAGCCTCTGCTGTCTGTATATGGCACCTGGTTGGTCAACCGACACCCACTACATGGGAGGCACTGTGCTACGAGCTGTGGATACAGAGATAGAGCAGATACGGTTTGTCCCAGCTTTAAGGGACAAACTGCCTGCCTCTGTATGCGGTAAGACAGAACCCCTACACTGAGCCATGGAGTGAAAGACCCATGCAGAGGAACGCCACTGCCCTGTTTTCCATGTTTGCCAGCTAAACCTCAACCTGCTCTCCTGGAATGTTCCTTGTTCTTTATCTTAATTTGGTCTTCTGGCGTTGATTCTCCTACCTTGTGAAAAGGAGTGAGGGGCCTTTGGAGTGAAGCAAAATCTTGAGGCCATAACTTGGGCAGGGTAGTGAGGACAAGGAAGGGCAGAGCATTCCATGCATGGGACAAGTCTTCTGATCAAGAGGAAACAGGGTGCCAATATAGCTCAACAGTAATGGGCATGTTTAGTGTTCATGAGACCCTGAGGCCTGGCACCCATGAATAAGAGAAAACAGGACAGGCACCTCCAAGAAACTTGAGAAGGGGACCTGCAACCTACAAAGCAGGAGCAAAGGCCTGCTATGACCTCCCAGGCCATGCAGAAGTGAGAGGTAGCAGGAGAGATGGTGTCTTGTTCAGACCAGAGCTTAGGGACAGACAGCTCAGGGCTGACTCATGAGGCTGATGCAGAAGGCAGGGCTGGGGAAAGAAGCCTTGGTCAGACACGGGAGGTAAGGGAGAGTTCTCGGAGAGATAAGAATCACACCGACTCTTTTTGCCCAGTTTCTCTAAGATAATTTGTGGCCTCTCTTGGTAGAACAAATCGTCCACCTCTTTCTGAATTTTGTAGCCTAAGAGATGACTGATGGGACCCAGGATGACATTGTCTTATCTAAAATGGGTTTGAGTCCACATAGGGATACAGAATCTCTTTGGAATTTAGGAAGACAGTATGATAAACTCACACACACACAATTTATTTATAAAACACTCCAACCACGGACTAGGTTAGCATCCATTTGCTCTAGGAAAATACATGTACATTAACGGAGCATGAATATTCACACACATATCTATACATAGCCATACACGTCAGGTGGGCATCTCATGGCCTTACCTCTTCCATGGGGATGACTTGAGCATATCCACCTCCTGCAGCTCCTCCTAGACAGCACAGTAAATACAGTGAGGTGAGTCCCCAAGTTCAGTTACAGGACAGACACAGACCTAAGGACGCCACTCACACCCAACAGGGAGGCCTGCTAAGGCCCAGGGATTCTGTTCACATCAAACAGAAATGAAGCAAAAACAGTACACCGTGCCCAACGATGCCATTTTAGGCCTCTGTTTCTTTGTTTAAAAAGAAAGGCTGAGAGACCTGTGTCTTTTGACACAGTATCACAGCTAGTAAGGAAGATGAGAGGAAAATCATGAATATAAGGCTTGCTGAGCAACAGAGTGAATTCAAGGTTAGGTGAGCACACACACACACACACACACACACACACACACACACACACACACACACACACACAGTATATAGCTGAGTGGTAGAGTACTGGCTTAGTATGCATGATGCCCTAAGTTCAGTTCCTAGCACCACACAAACAAAACATCCAAAAAGATACAAAAAACATTCTCAAAGGTAAATACAATATAGCAAATGTCAGTACTATAAAACACATACATCAGGGTATGAGATCATTTTATTAACTCATCTTAGGGTCTACGTAGTTATGATTCATATATATCATACATGAAATAAAAAGAAAAGCCACCTGCTTGGCGTGGCGGAGCACTCAGGAAGCAGAATCAGGAGGATCAGGGTAAACCAGAGGCCACCCTGGTCTGCACGGTGACACCATCCATCCCTTAGAAAGACCCAAAGGAAACCACCGCCTGCGGGCCGGGGGTTGTGGCCCAGAGCTTCCTGCCATGCCTAAGCTGCTGGGTTTAATCCTCAGCATCAGGAAAGACAAACCACGACAATACCAAAAAATATTCACCCATGAGTACCTCAGATAAAAATTACATTAGTTATTCTATTGAAAATGCTTGTCTCCCACAAGCGTACATCGTTTTGCAACGCACCCTGCTCTCTCCACGTTTCTCAGCTGAGTCTCACAACAGCCAGGTGCTCCTGGTGCTAGAAGTCCTTTTACACCTAGAGATGCCGCTCAGAGACTTAAAGGCTGCTTATAGACCTGGCAGAGGTGAGAGACACAGCCACGCGTAAACCCAGGGCCCCTCTGCTATAAGTCTAATGCAGGGCCCTCCAGGAGGAATCAGTACTTTTAATGGATTAGGAATTATTAATATTTGTAACAGCAATATAAATAAAATACAGTTAAAAACCACAAACTGCCAAGAACACGCAGTAATTGCAGCAATAAGGGCTGAGGAGTCACTTAATGATAAATCAGCAGAGGAGGAGTAATGAAGGGGAAGGTGCCAGACATCAGCTCCGCTAAGCCAGAGAGGAATTTCCTCACAGCTCTGCAAGCAGCCAGTTGTCTCCTCTCCAGAGCTCCTTGGCCCCGCACCACAAATCCCATGAGCTACAACTTGGGGCCTGACCTAAAGAGCGCATATGTGTACAGGAAGAGACCTTTCATTGTGGCTGGGATGAAGATGGGCAGAGTTTCAACATTGCTTGGCGAGGGACACGGGGATGATATCGAAGACACCGCTGGAGGCAGGAGGTCTGAGCAACAGTGCCAAGGGACCGGCTTCCTGGGGCTTCAAGGAAGACACCCCCAAGCAACCTCTGCATGCCTTTTGTATTAGGAGATTCAACTTGGGGTGACTGCCATGTTCTGAGCATTCAGGGGGTACAGAGGAATGAACAGTCAGGTCTTTTGCAAACATTTAACTCCATTTCTGTGTCTCACATTCAGTCTGAACTTTTATTCCCCCACCATCCCCAATTTTGCTCTGAAAACTAGCTTAGTTGCTAAGAGAAGTACCTTTCACTCCAAAAGTGGGTCCCTGGGAAGGCTGCCTCAGACAGGCGAAGGAGTTGACGTTCAGGTGGGCGGTCAGCGCCTGCACTAGTCCGATGGTGACTGTACTCTTCCCTTCTCCAAGCGGGGTGGGAGTGATCCTGATTTGGGGGAGAGAGAGATGAATTTAACTTTATTAATTTCATTGTATTTCCAAGACAACCTTAGTAAAACCAAGCTGAGATTTCAAATCCAAATCTGAGGATGTAGGCGGTGAGCAACGCTCCCCAAGAATCCTTGATGTCATGGTTTCTCGGACTGTTACCAGGGATAGCACCTAGGCCACATTTAAGCTAATTCCAGAGGTACAAAACCGAAAGGATGACCAAAAAGGGGAGTTACTAATTAACAGAGTTGTTACTGTTCATTTTAGGGAGTGGCACAGAGCTAGTTATCAAAATAGTTGGAACCACCAGCCTGACGTGCTGCTGTCTTTTGGGGCTATCTTGGCTTTTTGCTTTCTGGAGCTATTTATTTGGGGTACAGAGTGGGGAAGGGCCTTGATCAAAGGTTGTTGAGTGAGCGAGGCAGGGCTAGATTCTCACGATGAGAAGGGCTCCCGAAATCCCTGCCTGCTCACTCCTCCTTAGATGCTCCTGCCCAGACCTGGTTCTCACCATAGTCAACAGGCAGACACGAGCTCATTATTGCCAGGTGAGATTTCCAGGCATGGGTTTTATAGTTAAGTCTCTTGTTCCAGAGGAGACTCCTGAATCCTTGTAACTGCCCACATCCTAGGAGGTGCATCTAATTTGGGGGCTGTGGGCTGCATGCACTTCAGAATAGTTACAAACTCAACACAAAAATCATAAACTTACTCAAAACATTGAGGTTAAAAATAAAAAACCAAGCATTTTTGTTTGTTTAATTCAAATATGTGCTTTGGAATGATATATTTTGTAGAGGGCAACATTGTGTCTCAATCTCAAGAGTTTGGACAAGCCTGGCTATTCCTTTCCTATACAACAGGCTTTCAAATGCTAGATTGATATTTCATTCCCAAGTAAGGTTCCACAGCATCATTCTACAGCATACTTTAACCACCACTGAAATTCTTCTTCAAATTAAAATTCTTTAAATTTCTCTCCAATGCTGACAACCTCATCTTTTATGAGTTGAATGATGTGTGCCAGCGTGTCTAGGAAACCCTGACACAACAAAGCTAATGACAGACTTTTCCAACCTACAAAATCTGGTGATGTTGTCACAAGGAAGAAGGATTGCCTTCAGATACATCTGTGTCCCCAGCTACTCAGAACAGCCCTGTGACATGATCAGCCAGTCATTCATACAGTAAATATTTATATTCAGTACTATCATGAGTCAGGGACTGGGCTAGACCCTGGAACACAAGGACGATCATGTCAGACTCTGTGTCTCCCTCCCAGGACTTCTAACTGATGGGAGATACAGATAAATCAATGACTATAGCAACCGTGATAAACACCAAGACCGGGGAACAAACAGGGCAGGCGCTGTAGAGGTTTCACTTGCTTGGGAACATCAAGGAAAGCTTCCTTCCCCTAGACCTAACATCTAAGCTGGGACATGATTACCAGATAAATGCTACCCAGATGAAATGCAGAGTAAACCTAAGACAAGGCATGCATTCTATGCTTCTCATGGGTCTTTCCTAAAGATGGACACTGTGCCCGCGGTCAACCATTCAGAGCACTGAATGGGCAAGATCACCCAGGGGGAGGAAGCTCAGTAAGAACAAAGGCAAAGGTAGAGCCATTGGGTAGGTTTTCCTTCGAGGAACAGGCAGAAGTGACCAAAAGGAGTCAAAGATGGGAAACCTGGAGAAGGAAGCAGAGCATGATATAACACAGAAGGGGGCTAAAACAGATTGTGTTCACAGATGAAGAGTCATCAGGGATTGAAGCAGGATTAGGACCAAGAAGAGCTGATGAACGTATTGAGATGGAGGCCACTACTAACCACCATATAGCAGGGATTTCTGATGAGCCCAGTAGATACTACATGGTGCACTAAACCGGAAATGCCCAGGTCACAGGCCTCTCCCCCACTGTCTAAATAGCACAGCATTGAGGGGAGTTGAAGTGGATACTGGTGTGCAAGGCTGAGTCAACTTCATGCTTTTGTAGATACAACGCGAATAAAAGCAGTGAAGAGCCCACAGAATCACCTCCCTGCAAAAGCCCGCAAAAATGCTGAACCTAAAGATATTGCAAGGGCTCATTGCTGTGCCATACATCAAATGGAGGATCCCATTTTCTCTCCCAAGGATATGCTGGCAGAGCCAAAGGAGACACGCCCAGAGATGACCTCAAACTTCAGCCAGCCATCCAATTCTTAATTGGAAACACAGGACTGCTCAGCTTGCTGCCAACGAACACAATACAGGAAAATCACAAAGTAGGAAGTATTTATTGGAAGCAATAAAAGGAGCAGTACAATAAAATTTTATTTCATCCCATCTCTGTATTTGATATCAAAATTTGGTTTAATTCTTTCCCCATGTCCTTAGCTCACAGACCAGATCACCGAGTTCATCTCAAATGGAGCAATTTCCAAGCTAAGTTTCCTTTTCTGCCTGTGTGAAGCCTCGTTGTTATGGACATAGGACTGTGGGTTTTTCTCAAAGTCTCCAAGTTCCTGTTGCCATACCAAATCTACAACAATTATCGTGTGATTTTTTTTATGACTTTTTAGATGACATTATAATAAGAATTCTGACATGTCTGTTGCTAAGGTGAGGAGAACTGCCCACCCTTCCTGCATTGCTGTCACCTGTCCAACACACACATGAACAACAAAACACATCTGACAGTACCATGAAGCCTTTTCTTAGGTAAGTATCATTTGCTGTTAATGACAGTAGAGATTTACCAAGCTATTCTGTGGCAATCAGAAAGGAGTTTACTCAGAAGTCAAAGGCATTTCTTACGCAGAGACAAGGGGTCAAGATCTGAAGCACATTCAAAACTGAACTTTGTCAAACAGTATCATGGGCACCAGCCATGCATAGCCTGACCATGAACTCCAAAGTTTCACGCACAAACAGCTATAGATATATATCACTCATCCCAGGCATCTTTATGATTTGGAAGGTTTTTAAAAGCCTTTACTATCTAACAATAAATGTGACAGTCTGTTTGATTGTGTTTCCCATTATGGTTAACCGAGGTGAAGAGTTCAAAGGCCCTGTTGGTACTGGTTTCTCCTAATGATCCGTGTCCTAGTCTCCCATTGGGACAACTTAAAGCAAATCTCACAGACGTTCAGATGGCTATTTTAGGTAGAAGGGGAAACTCTTACAAAATCAGTACAGTTATTTCTAAATTGCACCAGCCTAATGGGCTACAACACTAAAGAAAGAAATTTAAATCAGGTATTTGGCACTCTGAAAACAAAACAAAACTGACACGGCAGGATTGTTATTTTCCTCCAGTGAGAAATTTAGCCTATATTCACTCAGCAGTCTAGACTTTTAAAAACTGTTCTGTCCAATGAATTCACAGAAATTCTAGAATCTTCTACAGGGCCCAGGCCTGCAGCTGCGTCCATGTCAAGCCCTCACATAAAATTCCTTTTCACTAGTGTAACTGGGAAAATATGTAAAACTCCAGAGACCCTAAGAATCTAAGAATCTTCTGGTCTATTTCCCCAGGCAATTCCCAATACTTTTCATTTTGTCAGGCAAAGCTTATACAGCCACATGTAGGTGTAAATAGCATGCAATCTGTATGTAGCTGGTGAGAGAAAGGTGATTCCCACTGAAGATAAAGTCCTACAGTCTGAAGAACAGCTTAAAAAAGGGCGGTGGTTAATCTGGTCTGCATTTGGGTTATCAACAATAGAATTAAAAAAAAAAAAAAACCCTTAGTCTTCCATATTTTCATCCCACTGTGGATATGTCCAACTTCCATTTATACCTGATTCAAATGGGGAGTACTGAGTGTTTGGCAATTTAGACTTATTGAAAAAAATTCCCCCAGGAATCTGAATTCTCTAAAGCATGAGAGAATATTCATGTTATAGAGCTCATAGAAAAAGGCCGGATACAAATGTTATTTGTAGCCTGGTCTTTAAATATAAACAGAATGAGTATAAAGGTAAAATCCTGGGAGGAAATAGAAAAAAATGAATACTCCTGAGTAATGAGATAATTGATTTTCTTCTGACTTTTTGTTAATGCTACATTTTATACAATGAGTCAATATTATTTTCTGAGTAAAAAGAGACTCTCAAAGAAGGGGAAATAATTCTTTTTTTTTTTTTTTAGTTTTTTCGAGACAGGGTTTCTCTGTATATCTCTGGCTGTCTTGGACTCGCTTTGTAGACCAGGCTGGCCTCGAACTCACAGAGATCCGCCTGCCTCTGCCTCCCAAGCACTAGGATTAAAGGCGTGCGCCACCACCGCCCGGCTACATTTTTTTTTAAAGTTGCAACAGGGCATGTAATAGTTGATAATATCTTCCCCTCTGGCTTTTCATCTGACTAAAAGTAAAAATAGAGAGGTGAATTTTATGTAAAATTTAGTTTCGATTTTTAGATTATGACTGTGCCTGACAGCAATAACCCAGCTGCCAAAACTAGTTAACACATTGACAAATATGTCATATATTGTGTTTGAAGGAGAATCAATTGAGACAGGATCTCACTCTGTAGCCCTGGCTGGCCTCGAACTTGCTGTGTAGAGCAGGCTGGCCTTAAACTTACCCTCCACCTGTATCTGTCTCCCAAGTGCTAGGATTAAAGGTGCGTGCCGTACCTGACTCTGGAATTTGTTTGTGGTTATAGAAGATAGTGTGGCATAAGATTTTTGCGGTGAATGTGCCCCAAGCTCAACATTGGCACCTTCATGAGTTGCTCTTTGCTTTGTTCTGTGGTTTTGAATACAGTAGAAAGGAAGACCTCCCTCATTTGCGGCTTCAATCGTCTCTGAACTGAGAGAGTTTATCACGACATCTCAGAGAAAAAGAACAACTGTTCTTCTGCTGTTTAATCTGATCTTCAGGGCTCAAATTCACTCTGCATTTCCATTTTCAACATGGAATGCTAGTTCCAGCTAGGGTATACATAACGCAGCCATGGGCTAACGTGGAACAACTTTTTTTTTTTTAGGTTTTTCGAGACAGGGTTTCTCTGTGTATCCTTGGAGCAACATTTTACTCACCATGGACTGAAGTTCAGTGAGCGATTGGCCTTGCTGGCCAGCATTCTCTAGCACAGGGCTTATTAATTCCATTTTCACTTGCGAATTCTTTCAATGAAGAAATTTTTGTGTGATCTCATGTATACAAAATAGGTATGCAATTCAAACATTAATTGATAATAAATTATAAGTTAAAAACTCAATTCTTTTGTATATATATATATATGTTTCTTATTTATTAAAAAGGAATTTGCATACTAAGGTGGATATGCAATGGTTTTTATATAAGAATTAAATCTTGGATGAATATCTAATACTACAGGACACAAAGCATCTTCAATATTTTTCAGAGTTGAAAGACATTTTGGTTTAACAATTATCAATGATCAAATGTTGCTTTGCCTACATATGTCATATAAAAAAAAAAAATGGCAGAAGTATATTTAGGGCCATTGTAGAAATTGATGGAAATTCTGTTCTAACCCCCCCTCCCCAAATCTAATGATTTTTTAAAAAAATGAAACTCAAGTTAGCAACTCAAATACTCTAGCCGGGCGTGGTGGCGCACGCCTTTAATCCCAGCGCTTGGGAGGCAGAGGCAGGCGGATCTCTGTGAGTTCGAGGCCAGCCTGGTCTACAAAGCGAGTCCAGAACAGCCAGAGCTGTTACACAGAGAAACCCTGGCTCAAAAAATCAAAAAAAAAAAAAAGAAAAGAAAAAGAAAATCAAACATTCTAACACAATACAACCTAAAGATAGACCAACTTGATACTTATATACTAAAAATAATGGGAAGATGATAATAAATGTCAAACGTCTTTATTCTCCATAATTAAACTAGTGCATTTCGTTTTTTTGTGTTTTTTTTTTTTGGTTTTTCGAGACAGGGTTTCTCTGTGTAACAGCTTTGGCTGTCCTGGACTCACTTTGTAGACCAGGCTGGCCTCGAACTCACAGTGATCCGCCTGCCTCTGCCTCCCAAGTGCTGGGATTAAAGGCGTGCGCCACCACACCTGGCAAAAACTAGTGCATTTCTATCACAACATTAAATTTTCTAAACACAGCCAAAAATGTGAATTTGTGCTCATGTGTTTCAGAAATTTTAATTGGTGTTGTGTGGTATGATGGTACGTCCAGTGGAAAGTGGAAGTGTACATTTCAGATGCATGATAGAGGAAGGGTGTACACTACCAAAGACATGTCAGGAATATTATGTGCTTTATACTGAATTAATTTTTGATGGCTACGTATTCAAAAATCTTTTACTGTTGTCCTTTTTTTTTTTTTGCATCCACTACATTTGATGACATGACTCCAGACTTATTCAGCTGGATCTAGCATGTGGCCAGAGGCCAGGCCTTAATGATTTTACTCCCACATTGGGAACTTGATAACAATTTCATCATAGCTTTTGTTTAAGACATGTCAACTATGTTCTTAGCTCAAGGCGGGGCCATGCCTAGATCTGTCTGGGCTTTATTCTGAAATGGACAAGTCCCAGACGGAGTTCATCACAACCACTTCATGACAAAAAAATGTTTCATGAATCTTCCTTTATTATCAGATAACATATTTCTTCTGAGATTCTTGGATCTTATCCTAAAGGGTCTAGAGATTGAACTCAAGGCCTCACACATGCTAGGGAAGAGCTCCACAACTGAGTCCCAAATCTTCTGAAGTGAACCACAGTGAGAAAACTCAGTAGAACCCACCAAGACTACCCGAATCCTGGAGAAGGGAAGCAAATTCATATATCAGATATGTCAAAAAAAAAAAAAAAAAAGACCATGTGTGTTTTGTCAGGGAGTCCAATCTACTTCAAGTGTAGGTATGTACCACCTTTCCTGGCTCTAAGATGCTTTTAAATATTTTGGACCCTCAGGGTCCAAAAATGTGCTTACTCATTGCAAATGTGAATCAAGCAAACTTCCCCCAAATCAAACTTAACTAGACAGATGGTCCAAACTCAGATGCAGGAGAAATGACCACACTCTTCCTTCCACTTTTTTTTTTTTTTTTTTTTTTTGGTTTTTCGAGACAGGGTTTCTCTGTGTATCCTTGGCTGTCCTGGACTCACTTTGTAGACCAGGCTGGCCTCAAACTCACAAAGATCCACCTGCCTCTGCCTCCCAAGTGCTGGGATTAAAGGTGTGCGCCACCACCGCCCGGCCTCCTTCCACTTCTTTCAGTGGCAGGGTCTACAGTGTACCGGCAGGTAGGACCAACATCTCTAAGCTGAAGTACAGGAATATAAGGGTATAAGGGTTGGGCTATCAGACTACAAAGGAACTTGGGGAGTATCAATGCTGGCAGCTTGAGGTGCAACATTTAAGACACAGACAATGGAGGTGCTACACTAAATTATTTGGAAAAAGAAAACCTGTATTGAACAAGTACAGACTTCTTTGCCATTATTCCATGAACAGGATGGTATAATAAATAATTTGCATAGCTCTTGCATGCATTAACTGTTAGTAACTTGTCAACCACTTAATGTTTGTAAAAGCTTATGTGTGAATTATATACAAACACTATGACAACTTATAGGAGGGGCTTGAACTTGAGATTTTGGTGTCCCCAGGGACCTGGGACCAATCCCCTGGCAGATAATAAAAGTTCGCTGTAACTTACTTCCCCTCTAGAGAATCTTCCTGAGGAGACAAATATACAAATATAGATGGATGTCCAGGGTTATTCATTTTAGCACAGTTTATAGTGACCCCAAACTTGGAAGCAGTGGAAATGTCTATCAGTAAAGCAGTCAACTGTGAACCATCCCTGTCATATTGTTAAAGCCATTTTCCTGCCTCAATATAGTAATACACAATACACTGCCTCAACCTTCCTAATGCTGCAACCCTTTAACATAGTTCTTCATGTTGTGGTGAGCCCCAACTGTAAAACTATTTTCTTTGCTACCTCATAACTGTAATTTTGCTACTATCATGAATTGAAATGTAAATATCTGTTTTCCCAATGGTCTTAGGTCACCCTGTGAAAGGCTTGTTCAACCAGCCAACGGGTCTCGACCCTGAAGTTGAGAGCTCCTGCCCTATGTATGAATCTATGTATATATGTATGTATGTATGTATGGTATGTATGTATCTATCCATCCATCCACCTACTCACCCACCTATCTATCATATGCAACTGTCAATTACACAAAATTACAAGACCACACAAGAATTCATATGACTCTTGCTGTTCCTTAATGTTGCAACAAATAAATAGTTCAGATCTCTGAACTATTCAGCTAGCAAACATATTTTTTAAAAAAATGAAAATAACAACAAACCCTTTCGTAAAAAGTAATAATTTGTTTTTCATATGATAGTCAATACAACTGAAAATGGCCAGACTTTAGTTTATAACATAACAAGGGTTTTGTAAGGTCCACACATGAAAATGAACTATCAAAGACAAAGAGATGTGCGTTTCACAATGTTATCTTAAAATATTATTTGAACATATAATATGAAACAACCACGTGCCTCAAGCCTTTAGTCAGTTCAAAATAGTGTGCCTCTAATTGTTATTTTGATTTTTTTTTTTCGAGACAGGGTTTCTCTGTGTAGCTCTGGCTGTCCTGGACTCGCTTTGTAGACCAGGCTGGCCTCGAACTCCCAGAGATCTGCCTGCCTCTGCCTCCCGAGTGCTGGGATTAAAGGCATGCGCCACCACCACCCGGCGTTATTTTGATTTTTATTAATCATGGAAAACTGAATTTACATGTCTAGGATAGCTGGGAATGGTCATGCATGCCTGCAATCCCAGCACCTAGGAGACAGAGGCAGGAGGAAGAAGAATTCAAGGGGCATCGTAGGATACATAACATGACTTGGTGGGAGGGGAAAGAACCCCAGGGAGCAGTACTGAGTATAGGATAAGAAACAAAACAAAAGCCGGGCAGTGGTGGCGCACGCCTTTAATCCCAGCACTTGGGAGGCAGAGGCAGGCGGATCTTTGCGAGTTCGAGGCCAGCCTGGTCTACAAAGTGAGTCCAGGACAGCCAGGGCTATACAGAGAAACCCTGTCTCGAAAAACCAGAAAAAAAAAAAAAAAAAAAGAAACAAAACAAAACAAACAAACAAAAAAAAACCAAACCACTGGGGGGTGGGGGTATAGCTCAGTGGTACAGCACTTGCTTAGCACACACGAAGTCCTGGGTTTCCTCTCCAGTCCATCAGAAGAAGTCATTTCACTCCTGTGATGTAGTTCTGTAGTAGAGACCTTGCCTATTTTGTGCCAGTCTCGGGGTTTGAGCCCCAGCATCACAAGTTAAAAAAAATAAATTAAAAAGTAAAAACAGCAAAATCAGCAGTTTGCTAATCTCTACATACAGAATAGAGTTTAATTTGATTAATTTGCTCAGTCCTGGGGGTGAGGAGCCTTACCTCACGGCAAATGGAAGCTCATCAATTGAAACGAAAAGGAACAAGGTCAAAACTGAGAACACAATGCACTTGAGGGATACATGGACAGAGATAAATATGGAAGATAGTTGTAGGAACATGTCTCCTCAGTAGAGTCCATGTGCAGTAGAGTCTTACCCAGCAACCAAGACGTATTTTCCATCTGTCTGGTCCTTTAACCTCTCCAGCAGGGACAAACGGACTTTGGCCTTGCTCTTGCCATAGGCTTCAATTTCATCTGCTTGCAATCCTATCTCCTTGGCAAGGACATCAACAGCTTTTGGAGTCTGTCCTCTTGAAATCTCAATATCACTGGAGGGAGAGAAAAGAAGCATGAAAAAGGAGGCAGTTGCTTCAGCTTAGGTGGTCGGCCGCTCAAGGGAAAAGCATCCATTCGCCCCGCCAACCATTAAATCCGATTGTTTTGTGGTCCCTTTTCCCAGGCAGAATTAAACACAACTGCTAACAATTAAGATGCATGAGAAAGTGATTCTTCTCTCCTTTTCTTTTTGAGATATTATTACAAAAAACACTCACCAAGACCCTAGAATGGTGTCAGGCACAAAGTTAATGCCCAAGTCACATGGAGAGGGCAATTGTGTTCTTTGCACTAAGAACACAATTATGGAGCACAACACTCCGTGAGGCAGGAGAGGATGGAAAAGCTACTGCATGATGCTTTCTCACTGGACTACCCAAAGTATCTCTTGGCTATTCAGAAATATGGAAATGCTAGTTTGTTTTATCTTGATCCACACTTTCCCTATTTCCCATTCCCAGCCCAAAAATAATATTTCGAAATATTTTATTAATTAAGTAATGGCTCATGAAAGAATGTAATACTTGAAACTTAATCTCAGACAGAAAAAAGTCAAGACCTTCACTTGGAGGGTGGCTGAGTACCAGACTCGACTGAGGTGAGCATACGGTTGTTGTTATTACGGGGCTCTTGGCACCGACATGTGTACCGTGGACCACCCAGAGAACACTGCTGTGGCCAACATGCCCAGATAGCTAGCTCTATTTGGGGCCACCAGATAGCTCTCTTATTTGGAGCCATTTATCCCACTGAACATCTCTCTGAGAGGGAGAACTGAAGGCACACTTATTCCCAGAGCCTTGAGCATCACATGAGAGAGGACAATGGTTCCCTGGCAGTCCCTGGGACACAGCATCTTTGAGGACAGCAGGAGACCACCCCAGTTGTTAAAGGCAAGTCCTCAGCTACAACTGTCTTCTGTTGCTATTGGTGACAA
The DNA here is from genome assembly GCA_907164525.1 of Lophiomys imhausi. Lineage (NCBI taxonomy): Eukaryota > Metazoa > Chordata > Mammalia > Rodentia > Muridae > Lophiomys > Lophiomys imhausi. The sequence goes on along the minus strand of CAJQZJ010033456.1, from coordinate 2,500,525 downwards.
CCACTCAGCCCCAATACGACTCTATAATTCAGAGCAGAGGACCAGTGCTGTCTAATCTTAATATAGGAGACAACAGTAAACGTGCCACCCTCTCCCCCTGATCCAGAGGATACCAGGGAAGCTGAGAGAAGAGATGCTTCAGGCCAGTGTAGGCTGTTGGGCAATTCCCTTCCCAGGCGACTAGCATAGATCGATTTGTCTTCTCACCTACCCTTAGCTTCTAGGACCTTATTTTATTTTGTCTTCCTGGCTCTACTCTTTTAGTTAGGGTTTGTATTGCTGTGATGAAATTCCATGACCAAAAACCAAGTTGGAGAGGAAAGGGTTTACTTGGCTTATACTTCTAGATCACAGTGTGTCCTTGGAGGACATCAGGACAGGAACTCAAGCAGGGCTGGAACCTGGAGGCAGGATCTATTGCAGAGGCCGTAGAGGGGTGCTGCTTATGACTTTCTTCACATGGCTTGCTTAGCCTGCTTTCTTATAGCATCCAGGACCACCAGCCCAGGGAGGGCCCCACCCACCATGAATTAGGCCCTCCTCCATTGATCACTAATTGAGAAAATGCCTCTCAGCTGGATCTCACGGAGGCATTTTTCAACTGAAGCTCCTTCCTTTCTGATGACTCTAACTCCTGTTAGGTTGACACACAAAACCAGCTGCTACACTATAGTTTATCTCCTATTTCTTTCCTTTTATCTTCTCTGAAACTGAGCAGCTTAGTATCAGAGATTTTCCACATTTCCTCCTATATTAGCTGAAGAGCCACAGTGACATTAATTTTGATTTTTGCTTAGTTGAGATGGGGACCTGGTTGGCCCTGCCAATTGTCTCATATGCTGGGATTACAGGCTCCTTTTGATTTTTTTAGTGATTTATAAACTATACAGTCTGCTTTCCTTTCCCACTGGCCCTAGAAACCACATTTGGCTAAATGACTAAAGTATCCCTCCCTAAACAGAATCCACTTTAGAAGATTTTGGTACACAATCTGATGAAATCTATCTTTTATTATTATTAGTCTCTCCACAGGTACACCGTATTGGTGGTATGCTTGTAAAAACCAATCAAAAAAAGAATACATTTTACAAAATTGATAGTACCGATAGGGATGAGATTATAATGAATAGCATCTCAGTTTGATGATTAAAGAAAATTATCACCGAAATCCAAGTGCTGGAGCTGGTGATGTAGCTCAGTTAGTTTGTGCTTGGTTAGCATTCTCGAAGGCTTGGGTTGCACCCTAGCGCCCAAGCACTGCATGAAACCAGGTCGTGTACATGTATAGTCCCAGTACTTGGGGGATGCAGGCGGGGGGTCAAAGTTCACGCCATCCTTGGCTGCATAGTGAGTTCAAGATCAGTCTGGGACAGTTTCAGATAAGCAAAACGCTCCAAAGCCTTGAGTTACGCCTCCAATCTGTGATTGACTGGAGACCCTTGTTACTCATCAGTGCAGGCCCAAGCACAGTGTCACCTACCTGGGTACAGGGGACAGAGGCTGCAGCTTCAGGCAGTGAAGTTGCCACCTTCTGTGCTGTTGCTCTCGGAGCCATCTTCTGCCACTGCTGACCATGTTCTTCAGGAGAGAGGGACAACAGATGGTATAGAAGCAAGGGTCACAGGGCACCCACGTAAACTACAGGGATATTGTGAGGGGCTTACGGAGCCAAAGGACTCCCCAGGCAGGATAATTATCACAAGATATAACTAACTGATAATGTGATGCGCATGAAAATAGCCTCACAGGCTTTGTTTATGGGCTTATAGATATGTACATGGTTAAAATAGGTAACTATTCACAAAAGACACAAAGAAAATACAGATAAAATTATTCTGGATGGATTTTTAGAAGCTTTTATTTGCATATATATGTGTGCTTATATATGGTGGTTGGAGGGTGTGACGTTAGGTGTGGCTTCTTCTAATGTTTTCCAACATATGTTTTTATAATTAATTAATATTCTATGTGTATGGGTGTTTTCCCTACATGTTTCTGCATATGCACCATGTGTGTGGAATGCCTGCAGAGTCCAGAAGTGGGTGTTGGATGCCCTGGAACTAGAGTTACAGATGGTTTTGAGCTGCTATCTGGATGCTGGGAACCAAATCTTAGTTCTCTGTAAAAGAGCAGCCAATACTCCCAACCACTGAGCCATCTCTCCAGCCCACCACCTTAGTTTTGAGACATAATCTCCCACTGAACCTGGAACTATCCTGTCTCCCCACCAAGTCTCAGTCATCCTCCTGTCTCTGTCTATACAGCACTGACATTACAGGCTCACACCACTGCTCCCAGCTTTGTATGTGGGTACTGGGGATCAAATTCAGGACCCTGTGCTTGTGGACCGAGCACTTTATTGACTGAATCATCTCTCTAGCCCATTGATGGACTCTTCATCTCAATTAGAAAAAAAAAACAAAAAACCATAAGCATGCATGAAAGATGAGCTTGGATGTCCAGCGTCCAAAACGTATTATGCCATTACAAATACAATCCTTCTGCAGTCAGTTGAGACATGGAAACCGAATTACTCGAAAGTCACACATGTGCATCTATATTGATGTGAAATTAAGATAAACAGATCTAATCCCACAGCCCCTGGCATCCTCAGAATGCTCAATTCACATGGTTAAGAGCTGGGGATTACAGAATTTAGGCCACACAGATGATGGTGGCTTTATAAGCTGCCTACAAACTTTTCAATACCCTGATACATTTTCCCTCTAAAGGGGCGAGGTGACTTGCTTCTAACAAAAGCAAAAAGTGGCAGCATGTGATTTCAGAAAACAATACAAAACCTAAAACACATCCTTTACTCTGTTTTTGGGTTACTCACAGTGGGGGAAGTTAACTGTTACAATGTAAGCAGCCCCATGGAGAGGACCACATCATAGGGAATTAAAGCACCCACCCAACAGCCAATGAGGAGCTCGGGGTCACAAACCAGCATCACACGTGTGGGTGCATTATCTTGGAAGTGAATTCTCAACCTCATCCAAGCCCTGGCTGACATCTCTATTTTAACCACTTGAGAGGCTTGAAGCTAGCCAGCTCCCAGGTCTCTGATACAGAAAAATTGAGACAATCCAAGCTTCAAGCCTTGAGTTGCTACATTTGAGGGGTAACGCGTTACACAGAAACTGCTTTGGGTATCCGCCATGCACACATCATACGATGGTAGGCAAGGAAAAAGCTTCTGTGTGGCCCCATTTCCTCCCATCAGATGGCCTTGACCCCAGGGGTGAAGTGTCTAAAAGTCTACCAGATAGGCAGAAAACACTTGTAAAACATTGGCAACTACTAATAAGACACCCAAACTCAAAGGACCATGTCCAACGAACCTGAATACGCAGAGCGGCAGCAAGAAGACTCACGCTTTCTTCTGTGATGAGTCCATTTGTGGGAAACCCAGGAGAACTGCCTCTCAGCCTCCCTGCAAAAACATAGGAGAAGGCTCCCAGCACATTGTCACTTATATATAATTGCTCTTATTCAAAATCCCACACACTGAATCATGGTGTTCAACAGTCATCACCCAAGAACGTTGGGAGGTCAGGAAATAGTCACCTCTGCCACAGCCTTGAGGCTCACAGTTGGGACTGTTTTGTATTTTACATCAGGAATGCCAATGTCCACTTAAGCTGTTGACCAGAGATAAATGGAGGCATGGTTTACCAGAGTACACTATGCTTGGGAGATATGTCACACTCAAGGACACAGAAACCTTTAGGCATAGCCTTTTCCAGTACCCCAAGTGTCATAGTGTGATATACAAAAACAAATATGGAATTAGCTGGATGTGGTAGCCCAGCCTGGCAAATGAAGCACTTGGAAAGCTGAGGCAGGAGAAAAGACAGTTTGAAGCTATCTTAGACTTCATAGCAAAATCTAGGCTACATAGTATAATCCTGTCTCATGAATAGCTGGGCAGTGTTGGCGCACGCCTTTAATCCCAGCACTTAGGAGGCAGAGGCAGCCAGATCTGTGAGTTTGAGGCCAGCCTGGTCTACAGAGTGAGTTCCAGGATAGCTAGGGAAACACAGAGAAACCCTGTCTCGAAAAGCCAAAAACAAACAAACAAACAAACAAACAAAAGAAGGAACAGAATTACAAACATAATAGTAGCTTAAGACAATTTGAGTTGGATCTGGTGGCTTGTAATCCTAGCTATGGCCAGCCTGGGGAAGATAGTAATACTTTTTGTCTCAAAAATTAAAAATAAAAGGAAATAGAGATACACAGCTGGGTGGTAGAGTGCTTGGTTTGTTTGTTTTTTGAGACAGGGTTTCTCTGTGTAACAGCTCTGGCTGTCCTGGATTCACTTTGTAGACCAGGCTGGCCTCGAACTCACAGAGCTCCGCCTGCCTCTGCCTCCCAAGTGCTGGGATTAAAGGCGTGCGCCACCACCACGCAGCAGAGTGTTTGTTTATTAAGCTTGAGCCCCTACCTTCAGTGTCTGATACCTCTGTCCCTCCCCCTGAACAAAGACAATCCATAATGCTCATCTTAGAGGCTGCATGCCTTGCACAGCAGGTTACAGACCTGCACCAGATGCACACTTCCACCTCCAACCTAGCCCCGCTTGGGTTGTCAGAAACAAAGGGTAAAATCAACCTGTCAGAACTGTGTGGAATGAAATGTAACATGGTCCACGAGGTGTGTACTGGAAAGATGCTCATTTTAACTATCAGACATAACTATTTAATTTGCAATTTAATGTTTGGATTTCTAACACAGCGGGGCCTCATCTCTTCACAAAAACCTATAAATAACCCTTACTGTATGATACCAGAGAACCAAATAGAAGTGACTTTACTTGGGAGCACAAGACACAAATAGGAGTAAAGAAACACAGGATAAACCCCAAAACTATGAAGAGAGAAAGCTTCCTTTGGTCATTAAAAAAAAAAAAAAAAAAAAAAACCCTGTCAATTTATCTACTATATGTAAAACATATTCAACTCAAATAAAATCAAATGTAGCGAATTCTTCAAGACATACAATTTACAAATTATATTTATATTTTTAAAGTAATAACTGTGGGTTTTGTTTTTGTTTTTGCTTTGAGACAGGTCTCACTATGTAGCCCTAGCTGGCCTGGGTCTCACTACATAGAATAGGCCAGCCTCAAAATCACAACGCTCTGCTTGCCTTTACCTCCCAAATTCACGGATTAAAAAGTGTGAGCCACTATACCCAGTCTAATTGTGGAATTCTTTTCAGTGTGTGTGTAGATGTGTTCACACGTGGGTGTTCCAGTGTGTGTATGTATGTGAACGTTGAGGCACACATGACCAGAGGTCAGGGCTGGCTTGATGTCAAGTGTCTTCCTTGATTGTCCTCTACTTTGTTTATGGGCCAGGGTGCATGGTTGAACCTGGAGCTCACTATTCTCACTGGTCTAGCTGACCAGCTTGCCACAGGGATTCCTTGTCCTGCTTCCGGAGTGCTGGGGTTATAGGTGGCTGCTGTGCTTTTTT
>CAJQZJ010033456.1:2477205-2493094 GCA_907164525.1 Lophiomys imhausi | reverse complement strand
ACACACACACACACACACACACACACACACACACACACACACACACACACTTTTTACAAGAATTTTATAGAGCTCAGTCCCTTCTTGAAATGCATGTCTAAACTTCAGCAATGCTTGGGAGATCATGTCCTTTTCTAGTAGGTTCTCTTACTAGAAGGAAAAAAATAAAATGATTTTTTTTTTTTAATGTAAGAATGTGATTGAGTCAGACAATACTTTTATTTGATTGCATATACTCATTTACTCCACAGATTTGCTTTGATAAATTTTGTAACCTCTCTGGAGTAGGGATAAATAATGAGGAGGATTTGAGTCCAGTGAATTTGAAGTCATTGAGATGGGGGGCTCAAAGCCGGGCGTGGTGGCGCATGCCTTTAATCCCAGCACTTGGGAGGCAGAGGCAGGCGGATCACTGTGAATTCGAGGCCAGCCTGGTCTACAAAGTGAGTCCAGGACAGCCAGAGCTGTTACACAGAGAAACCCTGTCTCGAAAAACCAAAAAAAAAAAAAGAGAGATGGGGGGCTCAGTGAAGCAGGACTATGGCTCTCAGTGCATTTTAATGCTGATGAGACTTGATGAAGGAAGCCATTGTTTCAGCGCCCTCAGTTGTGAAGGAAGGACTCCACCTGCAGGCTGTCACAGCGTCCAGCAGGGCCTGTCCCAAAGCTCAGATGGATCTGCTCGCTTACCAGCAAATACTCTCTCATTTAACGTGTGCCTCCTCCAGGAGCAAGTCACTTTAGAAGATGGCATTCCATTTATAATTTTCAAAAATAATGATAACCAAACTTTGGGCAGAAAGAAAAGTCAAGGCTAATGTGTTATCCGGCTACCTCTGGACGTCAGAGCAGTTTCCTTTTGGTCCACACTGGGATGTTTCACAGGCCTCTAAGTTATGTAGGAAGAGACCAAGACAGTCTTCGACCCTCTCTGCTATACCCCCTTCAGGACCAGACTTTGCTGCAGTGGCAGCCGGTGACCTTTTGATTACAAACCTACGACTCTACAAGACAACTCTTTCATGGTTTTTCCTTCCAGGACGACAAGCTATTCCAAAGTCAGAAGAGCTAAAAACTGGGCATTATTACAGGTAAACCTTAAACAAAACACCACATTGCCTGCCAGTCAGCCCCGACCTTCAAGGTTCCACCATGCTCTCGCCGGCGAGTGTTGCCGGGCTATCGGCCTGCGCCGTGCAGCCGCAATGGATTCAGGTTCGAAACATGGCAACTGTAAAAGACATTACCAGAAAACTGCAGTCCATCAAAAACATCCAGAAAATTACCAAGTCTATGAAGATGGTGGCAGCTGCGAAGTATGCCCGGGCTGAATGGGAGCTGAAGCCAGCTCGGGTATATGGAATAGGTTCCTTGGCTCTATATGAGAGGGCTGAAATTAAGGGACCTGAGGACAAGAAGAAACACCTCCTTATTGGTATGTCCTCAAATCGAGGGCTCTGTGGTGCTATCCATTCCTCAGTGGCTAAGCAGATGAAGAACGAGGTGGCTACTCTCACAGCAGCTGGAAAGGAAGTTATGATTGTTGGAATTGGGGAAAAACTCAAGGGCATACTTTATAGGACTCACTCTAACCAGTTTTTGGTGTTATTCAAAGATGTGGGACGGAAGCCTCCTACTTTTGAAGATGCATTAACCATTGTCCTTGAATTGTTAAATTCTGGAGATGAATTTGATGAAGGCTCTATCATTTTTAATCAGTTCAAGTCTGTTATCTCCTACAAGACAGAAGAAAAGCCCATTTTCTCTCTCAATACCATTGCAACTGCTGAGAGCATGGGCATCTACGACAACATCGACACAGATGTGCTGCAGAACTACCAGGAGTACAATCTGGCCAACATCATCTACTACTCGCTGAAGGAGTCCACCACCAGTGAGCAGAGCGCCAGGATGACGGCCATGGACAATGCCAGCAAGAACACCTCTGATATGATTGACAAATTGATGTTGATCCGTACCCACCAGGCCGTCATCACAAAGGAGTTGATTGAAATCATCTCTGGGGCTGCTGCTCTGGATTAATAACAATCAAGTTGCATCCTCAGACAAGAGGTAAAGAAGGAAAACGCAGCAAGCTGATTTTAACTGATTGCTGTCTTTGTCAAAAGAAACTTGATCTACTGAGTTACAAAGTCAGCAAGATGTTTGTAAATTATCTTACAATAAACAACTTACAATGAGAAAAAACCAAAACAAAACACCACATTGCTATGAGTTTTCCAGTTCCATATAGTGAATTTATAAGGGGAAATGGTGATGCACAGTGAAGGGAGCCAGAAAAAAAATCCTCTACTAAACTTTTATGACAATGCCCCAGAGAGCTGGAGTCGTCATTTTAACCATTTGAGTGCCATCAAGTTGCAGTACACAACTCATGCTTTTAAAAAAGAAAGTTCTGAAGAAATGAAAATAATGGAAGCATTAGAATTTCCTCATAAAGCCGGGTGTGGTGGCGCATACCTTTAATCCCAGCACTTGGGAGGCAGAGGCAGGCGGATCTCTGTGAGTTCAAGGCAAGCTTGGTCTACAAAGTGAGTCCAGGACAGCCAGGGCTACACAGAGAAACCCTGTCTTGAAAAAAAAAAAAAAAAAAGAATTTCCTCATAAGACTTTGCGACCTCTAAGACCAAATTAAGGAGGAGTTAATACACTACATGTGTAATTAAAATGGCTTAATTTTTTTGTTTTGTTTTGTTTAGTTTTGAAGGATCTCAGGCAGCTAAGGCTGACCTTAACCTTCTGACCTTCTGCCTCCACCTCCCCAGCTCTGGGATTCCAGGTGCCCACATCAGATTTTATACCAACATGGGGATTGAACCCAGGGCCCCATGTGTGCCAAGCAAGAACCCTAAAAGCTGAGCTGCATCCCCAGCCCTGGCTTAAACCATTTAAAGGAAACTAACTGAATTCAGGGAGAATGAATTAAAAATTAAACTAGATAATGGGCGGGATATCTCAGGGTTAGATCTAGGAGAAGGGGAGCACTGGTAACCCAGACGCGGATCTCAGAATAACGCTCAAGACACAAAAGGAAGTACCCTCATCTTAATCCAAACACAGAGGATAATTGAATCTCTGGCTTGCCCAATTTCTCAGAAGCAGTCATCATTCTCTTTCAGAATCCATCCGGCTTCGTCCTTCTCAAGAACACACATCATACATTCTGATGCTGTGAAGTTGGGGCCTGTGCATGCTGAAAACACGGTGAAGTGGGAAGGGATGCAGAAAGGGAACGGAAAATTCCTCTGTAGCCAGTATGCAAAAGGCACCTCAGCTGAGTTATCACACCATTTATTCTTCCCAGCTTAGCTTCCCATTCCTAGTTTATCCATAAGGAAACTAAGGCCTGGAAAGCTGAAGTGATTCCCTCAAAGCCACACGGTCTACAGGGGCAGTATAAACAAGAGTTTAAAAAAAAAATCAGGGTATTGGGGGTGGTGGGCAGGTGGAAACAGAGAGATGGCTCAGAGGTTAAGAGCATGTACTGCCTCTTTCAGAGAACTGGAGTTTGGTGGTACCCGGAACCCACAATAATGATCCACAATCACCTGTAACTCTAGCTCCAGAGGCATCTAAAGTCTCACACTCCAGGGAGCACCTGCATTCTCTCTCGCACACACAATGAAAAGAGAAATAAATAAAAAGAAATCTCAAAGAAGGACCCAAACAACTAAGTTCTGGTTCAGTGGTACATTCTTGTAATCTCAGCCTCAAGAGGCTAAGGCAGGAGGATTAAGAGTTCCAACTGGGACTCAGATAATAATGAGACTCTTTCTCCAAAAACAAAACAACAAAATATCATACCAATGCAATAACTGTCTTGTCTTTCAGGGCCATTGAAGGGAGAACCCAAGATCCCTGTGGATCACTTAGTCTATTAGCCGGTGCTCTGGAGATAGCTCTGGACTTTTCTCTCATCCTACCCTAGATGGTACTTTCCCAGATGACTCCAAACTTCAGTGAAATACAAAGATGCTGCTGTTTGATCCTGCTCTCTGGGTCAAAGACTAAAGACCATCTTCTCTGTTCCCTTCAGTACACAGGTTCCTATATCTTACAATGTGGCATACAAAATAGTTGCACATAGGGCAAATTCTGTTCATTAGCATGCAAGGTATTCTAAGACCCCAGCATTTTTTCCTTTAAAGGTGTCTTTAAATAATAAAATAGTTCACCTTATAGCCAGAATACAGAGTGTAGGATTTCTGTGTCTAAATTTTACCGTTGAGTTCATCTGAAAGTGGAATGAGAGACCTGATGTCAGGTCTAACTGTTGTCTGAGCACAACTTCGGAGACATCAGCCATCAGGAAAATCTCTCCTAGGATTAGGTATGAAGAACGTGTCTCTACAGAGCTACCGTAGCATAACCCCGCAGATCCTATCTACCTGGGGAGTTGGGGATCTGCATGATTACAATGAGAATAAAAAACTCACTGAAAATCCTCACCTTCATCCAGACACGGTGCATTAAAAATTCTGGCCTTGAGTTCAAACAGAAGGACCTCTCTCTTTAATAATGATTCCAAGCCGGGCGATGGTGGCGCACGCCTTTAATCCCAGCACTTGGGAGGCAGAGGCAGGCGGATCTTTGCGAGTTTGAGGCCAGCCTGGTCTACAAAGCGAGTCCAGGACAGCCAGAGCTGTTAAACAGAGAAACCCTGTCTCAAAAAACCAAAAAAAAAAAAAAAATGATTCCAAAACAACCTACTCATTTGTTTTATGGGGCTCACCGGCTCATTGTCAATACTCAGCCTCTACTGAACGCTCACTGTGGGGCCAGGCACTATCTTGTTCACAGGGCATTCCAAAACCAACAAGAAATGTTTTATGAAGGGACCAGATAAATTAAAAATAAACTAGCTGCAAGTATTCTACTTATAGAACAATTAAATCAATGAAGAAGGTGTCTAGTCTTTTATGCCCTTCCAAGTACTGAAACATTGAAACCTAATGTTCTTTAAAATAAAATATTTTTTATTTATTCTTTGAGAATGTCGTATAAACAATCCCATGCCAACCCTCCAACAGAACCTAATTGGTTTTTGTTAATATTAAGTATTATTATTATTATTATTATCATTTATTTGCTTAGTTTGAGGCAGGGTCTCACTATGTAGCTCTGAGGTAGCCTGGAGTTTGGTATGTAGACCAGGTTTATCTAGACCTCAGAGAGATATACCTGTCTTTGTTTCCTGAGTGCTGGGATTGAAGATGTAATGTCTTTAGAAATAGCTTAATTAAAAACTAAAAGCTCAGCCAGGCGGTGCTGGTGCACGCCTTTAATCCCAGCACTTGGGAGGCAGAGGCAGGCGGATCTCTGTGAGTTCGAGGCCAGCCTGGTCTACAAAAGTGAGACCAGGACAGCCAGGGCTACACAGAGAAACCCTGTCTCGAAAAACCAAAAACCAACCAACCAAACAAACAAAAAACCTAAAAGCTCTAAAAGAAGCATTAAAAATAAGAGTTTTCATTACACAAAATATATCATTGTTTATATTATAGCAAAGCTTAAAGACAGTCCAAAAGAAACTTGAAGTAGATCCTGTCTCCAGCTAGAATTGTTCCAAACAGCTCTCAATATAAACGCTAACAAAAACCAGCAGGTAAATTCTTGCAAAGAATATAAAATTGTCAAAAACCAGAAGGAAGGGTATTATAACTAAGTTCATCTAACTAGGATTCTGAGCCCAATATGCCTCAGCCATTATTTATTGGTTAGAGATAGTTTTCTTAGGAGGACAAATAAAAGTTGTGTACATGTCTGCAGGAAATATGACTTGTATTTTATGGGGTTTTGTTTTTATAGCACAAGAAATGGGTCTCAGAGCTTCCCACTTGCCAGGCAAGCCCTCTACCACTGAGCTACATGCCCCAGCCTCCACAGTGTGTATTTTATTCTTTTAATTTTTAAAAATTGCATTTATGTATTTACATGTGTGTGTATGTGCGCAAGGGTGTGCATGCCATGGGCACTGTTTGTGTGTGTGGAGGTCAGGGGTCCACTTGATGGAGCTGGTTCTTCCTTCTACAAGTGGTGCCTGAGAGTGCATTTAGGTCGTCAGGCTTGGTGGCAAGTACCCTTACCCACTAAGCCCACCTGATAGCCACAAGAGTGTGTTGAAGAAATTGAGTAGCTTCTGCTCTACTCTCTACTGTACCTCTACCTGCTCCATTGCTCTGTGCTTTTAAAGCAAAATGTTTTAAGGGTCCCTGTGAGGAGAACTCTGGATACACAAGGCCTCCTGGCAGCTCCGTTTCCCACAGAGATGCTGCCAAGAATCCCCCCCGCAAGAAAAGACTCCGACATGCTTTAGAGTATAAAGGACACCATTTCTAGTCTACCTCACATGTATACAGACTGTCCCCTTGAGGTCAGAGGTGTCATGTCTGTCAGATACCAGGGGCCACCAGAGGCATTTCGGCAGTAGGAGAGGAACACACCTCCACTGACAGCTTGATTGCTCTCTGCTCACACTAGGAACCTGGTATCAGAAAACCACAAAGCAGTGGTTCTCAACCTTCCTAATCCTGTGACCCTTTAATACAGTTCCTCATGTTGTGGTGACACCCAACCATATAATTATTTTCGTTGCTCCTTCAAAACTGTAACTTTGCTACTGTTATGCATTATAATATAAATATCTGATATCCGGGATATCTGATATGTGACCCCTGTGAAAGGGTCGTTTGATCCCCCCAAAGGGGTCATGACCCACAGGTTGAGAACCACTGCCCCAAAGGTAGGCACACCAACAGTCTAGTCTCCTGCTCTGCAACGCACAAGGAGACCAGTCAGTGTCTCAAGTACAGGCTCTCTCTCAAAGACAAAAGGTGACCATTTCTCCCCCTCCAACCTGCCTTAGTCATTGCCCCACCCCACCGAGGTGAAGACTTTTACCTGACGAGAAGTCGTGGAAGCAATTGAGAACACTAGTTCCTGAGGGGACCCAAGCAGCAGGAATCTCTTCCGGCTTAGGTGAGCCTAAGACCACAATGTCTGCCTCTTGAAGCTAAAAGGAGAAAAGCAGAGAACCACCACACACATTAATGTACAGCATAAAGACATTACTAACTTTTGATGCCAGATGACTCTAAAACAAAAGACCCAGAGTTTCACTCCAAACTGTGGGCATGGACTAAAACCGAGGTCCAATTCCACCCAAACATATCTCAGTATAAGCAAGGCATGACTAACATATCTTACAAAGAAAATGGGACTTTACAAATATCTTCACGGTGGCCACCTCAGTGTATACTCCTTATAAGCATTATTGTTTCTTTTTCTTTTTCTTTTTTTTTTTTAGGTTTTTCGAGACAGGGTTTCTCTGTGTATCCTTGACTATCCTGGACTCACTTTGTAGACTAGGCTGGCCTTGTACTTACAGAGATCCTGTTTCTGTCTTCCGACTGCTGGGATTAAAGGCGTGCGCCACTGTGCCTGGCAATTACAGACGGCTGTGAACTCCCATGTGGGTGCTGAGAATTGAACTCAGGACCTCTGGAAGAGCAGTCAGTGCTCTTGCCTGCTGAGCCATCTCTCCAGCCCCAAGCATTATCGTTTCTATGAATCACTGTTCCATACATTAATCATGTTCAGAAGAAAAGAGAGGATTGGGAAGAGAGCTCAGTATGTGGAGACTTTGCAGTGCAAGCATGGGGGCCCAAGATCAGATCGGCAAACTTACATATAACCAGGCCTTGTGGTAAGACTGTAACCTGGTACAGTACGGCCATAACCTATGGCGAGTCAGGTGGCGGAGACAGGAGCATTTCCCAGCAACTAGTGGGCCCGCCAGCTAGACTGGACCATGAATTGACAAAAGGTCAATCAAGGTGAAGACTGAGCCTCTGACCTCCACATATTTTCTATGACCTCACTCAGACTCAAATGGTCATGCACAAACTCTCATGTACACACACACAAATACACACATGTACACACACATACACACACGTGCACACACATAGAGGAAGTGAGGGAGGGAAGGGCAGAGGTAGAAGAAGAGAGATACTTAAAAAGAAAGAGAAGAGATGCTTCTGCCGAAACAAAGCCTAGCTACCCATTCTTCCTCCTCTATGCTAGCTACTCAGCCATGATGCAATTGAGCTACACCAAGACATGTGGAGCCAACGTCCCCAGCAATCTGACCAGTTCAAGCTGTGTATGATCTCTGCAGACAGATCCGAAAAGCAGCTAGTTCTGTGAGTGTTGTTATGTGCAGGGGAAAAGTGTTCGGGTGGAAAGACAATTGTGAACATCTGTTTCAAAAAGCCATTTCTCATTTACATACTTAAATGACTGTCTTAAATTTAACTACAGTGATCCTCAAAGGAGATGCAAATATTTAAGGCTGACTCCGGAGCAGCAGATAAGAAACATCATTTTGCTAGATTTTCCTGCATAAAGACAACAAAACTAGAATATGTTAAAAGACCTTTTGAAAGGATGTCTAGAAGGAGAACGCTGATGTGTTCATGTTGGAAAAAGCCATGGACCATAGCTTCATACCAGTGCCCTAAAAACCCTCAGGTTCATGCACATTGTCTTTGATACAACCCATTCTCTTCATTACCTATAAATTTTGAGAATCTTACTCTGGCTCCTCAGCTACATACATATCTAAAGCAGCTGTGTTAATAAGCAACTAGGGGAGGTTCATCCCACACAGAAGGGATAAAACCCCCTCCCTTAGTCATGATCAGCATAGATGTTAATTCTTTCTGGAAAGAAAAAGTGCTAGATGCTTAGATCAACAAATAATCCACTGAGGATGGGGCAAGATTTTAGTGAGCTCAAAGTTAAGGAGAATTATCATCTCCCCGGCCACACCCCCTCTCCCTCTTCCCACATGGGAAAGACCCTGGCCAGGGCCTGGCTTGAAACTTTATCTCATAACAAAATATTGCTTTCTCCGTGGAGACTAGAGTAGTGTAGCTTAGAAGGAACCACCCACTCCCCAGGCAGGGGACCAAATGTAAAACAATAGTAAGACACAGATAGATGGACAGTAATGTGCAGCATGAGGAGATACTTAAACAGAAAGAGAAGTTTACAGTTTGCAGTGAGGTTTGGGTAACATGGAAACTATTCCAGTGATCCCTATGGGGAAGGAGCATCAAATACGGACGGAAGACAGGACACTACAGCAAGAACAGCCTCATCATCGTGGCTAGGAGGAACACATTAGTTCCTTCTAGCAATGTGTTTTGAAGGAGACTAAATGAGGGTCTTGGGTTTGATAGATTAAGGCTGGAACAAGTAAAACAAACCAACAAACAAAAAAAAACTAAACAAACTGCATCCTCCTCTGCCAAAAAAAAAAAAAAAATCCTCCAAACCGGTGATGGGCTGACAAGATGGTTGAGTGGCTTAAGGGCTCCTGCCACGAAGCCTGAAGATCAGAGTTCAATCCCCACTGCCCACATGGTGGTAGAAGAGAACAACGGGGTCCCGCAAGTTGTTTACTGACCTCCTCATACATTCTGGGGCCATTTCTCCCTACCACCCCCACCATCCACCATGGCACCACCAATAAATAAACAGAAGTGTAAATTTTTTGGTTTTGTTTTTCTCGAGACAGGGTTTCTCTGTGTGATAGCCCCGGCTGTCCTGTACTCGCTCTGTAGACCTGGCTAGCCTTAAACTCAATGAGATCTGCCTGTCTCTGCCTCCCGCGTGCTGGGATTAAAGGCATGTGCCACCACGCCTGGCTCAAAGTGTAATTTTTTTTAAGTTGATTTTTTTTTTTTTTGGTAGAACTGTGCTTTTTAGCACCTGAGAGTTATCAAACTTGCTTCCACAAATTTTGAATGTTACCAGCCCAGTTAGGAATATGAAGTTCAAATAAAGAACACTACTTAAAAACAAAAAACTCAGCCAGGCGTGGTGGCGCACAACTTTAATCCCAGCACTTGGGAGGCAGAGGCAGGCAGATCTTTGCGAGTTCGAGGCCAGCCTGGTCTACAAAGCGAGTCCAGGACAACCAGAGCTGTTACACAGAGAAAACCTGTCTTGAAAAACAAAACAAAACAAAACAAAAAAAGACAACAAAAAAAAACCCAAAAATAAAAACAAAAACTAGATACACTTTTTTTTTAAAAACAGAGATACACTTTTAAAATTATACTCAATGGTCAACTAAATGAAATTTCGGATTCTTCATTAAAAATTCTCATTGATCTCATTTTTTTAGGTACCTAGGGGTGTGAAAGTAAAGTCCTGTCCCTGGGTGCAGAAGTTAGAGCTGGGGTTTTCTGGATGGGGAGACACAGGGCAGACCACTGAGATACGAGGAGAAAACAGTAAGCATTCAATAGCTAGTTATTTCTCTCCACATCTTGGAATGTAAGATCTACTAGTATCTGATGTCTGGATGGACACTGGCATCTCAGTCAGTACCTGTGGCAGCCACCAACTGTCACCCCAACAGAGGGGTACCAGCGGAAGGGGAGGCCCAGCCAGACTCACATGGCCCCTCACTTGATCTTTAACTTCTAGCAAAAGGGGGTACATAAGGTTCAGTGGCTTTTGAGATCCTACAAGGTTCCATTACAGATTCTCCACAGTGCTTTGGAAGGACACAGGAGTGTCTAGGAACATCCTGGGTAACGTGGAGGCTCCCTCATTACCTCTTGGCATCATCCCAAAAAGGATTCTATATTTGTTTTTTAGAAAGTGTCACTTTTATTTTAGAAAGCATCAATATTTACAAAATTGCTGACATTTTCTTAATAACAGACAGGGATTTGCATAGGCAAAACTTATTTAAAGAATAAAATAATCTCATTTAGTTGTGCTTGGAAAGAACTATAGCCTACGGAAATATAAAAACAATGAAAACTGTAATTTAAAATCCAGGTCGGACAGTAAGGTAGTTGCCCTCATGGAAGCACATGTGGACATCGTCCAATTAGAGCCTTATTTTGCATTGGAAATGTGTTACATCCTTGTTGAGCATTCAAAGGGTCACATAAAATATATTATAAATGTGACTTCATTAGGATGCATTTTATTTATTTTCTAATTACTCTTGCTTGTTCTCTGTTTTAAATGTTATACTGTCTTCACATTTGTTTACACATATACAAGTACACATGATAGGCTAGGATTCGAATGAAAGAGAACATTTTTTTTCTTTCTGAGACTGGGTGACCTCAATTAATTTTATACATTCTAAATCCATCCATTTCTTGCAAATTTTATGATTTCATTTTTTCTTTAGAGCTACAAATGGAATCATTCTATATGATACCAGATTGTCATTATCCGTTCACCTGTAGATAGACAACTTGCTTGGTTCCATTTCCTCACCATAGAGCAGCATGATACATGAGAAGCTTGTTGTCACTTTGAAATATGTAACCAGAACCTTCTTGCCAACTTGGATGCTTTAAAACAACAATTTTGAAGTTTTCTAGAATATTCAGGTATTGTCCCTGAATCTCAAAGCATAGCAAGTCAGGAATTTGAAAAAAAAAATGAATCATGCTTTTTCCCCCCACTTAAGGTATAATTCTAAAATGCATCATTGTTGCTAAATATTTCCTTTTTTTTGGTTTTTCGAGACAGGGTTTCTCTGTGTAGCCCTGGCTGTCCTAGACTCACTCTGTAGACCAGGCTGGCCTTGAAGTCACAGAGATCCTCCTGTCTCTGCCTCCTGAGTGCTGGGATTAAAGGTATGCGCCACCACTTCTAAAAGTGTGACAAAAACACAGTGGTGGTCAGACTAGTCTAGGCTGTATGAGATTCGTCTCAGGAAGATTTTTCAGGAGATAGGATTAGGATAGGCAGAGGGAGGGAGGAGGAGCATGTGATATTGAGACAGCAGAGAGGCCTGGAGCTGAGACCCAACACGGACCCAACAGTGGGGATGGGGAGCCAGCAGGGACCCACCCCCATACAGAATGAAAGTAGAATTAGAAGGCTGAGTGAGATTCCCAAGTTCATCTTTGGGAGTCACGGATGCTAACTAGTGAGAGAGCAGGTAATGATGAGAATACCATATGGCACAGGTTGGAGTTCAGGAGAAGGGCTGTGGCCCTGCAGGGTAAGGGAAAGGGGAGTGGTTGAGGTTCACCCGATCCCTAGTAGTCACACAAACTAGCATTCCTGGCAACCAGGAACTGTCACCATAGCAACCACACCTGGCACACACTTCTCACTTGAGCAGTGTGTGCAGGCTGCATACGGAGAGTTCATTCTGGTGCAGTATTTCATTAGCAGAGACCTTGTCTATTCATAAAACTTTAAAACTTAGAATGTCTAACATTTGAAATTAGCTGAGTCTAGGGCCATACCACTCTGAATGTGGCTGCACTCCTCTGAAATGAGCTGAGCAAGTACCATAAGGCTATGCCCTGTAACAATGAATCAACAGCCACTTCCTGCAACAGTTTCCCTGCACTAGTAAAAGGAGGAACAACATGAAGAGAGCTGTAATGACTTAAAGTGTCAGGCCACTCAGAGGGTTCCATTCAGATGTCGTCAGACAAGAGTCGTAGCAAAAGGTATTTCCCCATCTCTGTGCCCACCCAGTGATCTCACCCTGTGAGAATTTTTTTATCCTTTCAAGAATTGAGTGTATTTTTGTTGTCTACTCTCTCTTGTGATCAGTAAAGCACATTATTGGCTTTTTTAAAATCTTAAGGCTTATTTCATAAGTTAGAATAATTGCAAACCAAATGGATAACAGAGAATTATACTTACAACATATATCTACCAACATCCCCCGAAGGATAATAAATGACCTTCCTTTTCCTAAACTTTCCCAAGTTCAACTCTTACTTCATCATTCCATTGCATATCTAAGCTATTCGGTTATGTCCAATAATGCTGGAAAAGACAGCTAATCTCCTTTGAAGTGAATTTCATATATCCAAAAGTTAAGACAGGGCTAGGGTCACTTGCTTTTGTGCTAGTCTAGCATGCAGGATATGAAACCCAGGTTCCATAAAATCAGCTGTGAGAGAACACATGTATTAACCCTGAACTTGGGAGGTAAAGGAAGGAGGATCAGAAGCTTATGGTCAGCACAAAATAGTGGTCCTCAACCTTCCTAATGCTTCGACCCTTTAATACAGTTCCTCATGTTGCAGTGACCCTCAACCATTAAATTATTTTTGTTGCTACTTCATAACTGTAATTTTTCTGTTATTAATCATGATGCAAATATATGGCTCATTCCACCCCCAAAGGGTTCGTGACCCACAGGTTGAGAAACGCTGCCATAAAGCAAGTTTAGGGCCAGCCTGGGCAATGTGAGAACCTATCTAAACATACACACACACAAAAAAAAACACCACCATCTAAAACAACAAATACTCTAAAAGTCAGGGGAGATGATTCAGTAATAAATTTGCTTTGAGAGATCATAATTATTTTCTTCAAAGTCTTGAGAAAAAGTAATAAAGGTAGGGCAGAGAGGGGAAAGGGGAGTTAAAAAAGAGGGGAAGGGGAAGATGGGGGGGAGAGGGAAAGAGGAGAATATGTGTGTGTGTGGGGGTGTAAAGGTTCTACAGGAAAGGGTGGGCCTCAGGGTGCACCTTCACACTGACCACGTATATAAATGCACACAGAAGGCTCTCGTTCAGGTACGCAGCTGGTTCTGCAGTGAACGAGGCTCTGCATGTCCTGGGATTTATGCTGTCCAATTCCCAGCCTCCCATCACACATCAGATTTCTGCCTCTGCTCTCTTGGAGGAACTAACTCTCTGGGCCTCAGCTGCTCCCCCCCCACTGAGAGGTGAGGAATCCAGACACATGGTGGACACATCACCTGGACTTGGGTCTTAGACTCTGCTTACCACAAATGGTCAGGATCCAGGCCCATTGGCAAACCTAATACCTGGTTTCTAGGGACTTACATGGATGTGAAAAAGACTAGGAAATGGACTCTCTATACAAACAGATGGTGTGTGTGTATATATATACATACATATATATATATATATATGTCAAATTATGGACAAAACTTATTTTGTCCTCAGAAACCATTCACACTGGAGAAGGAAAACACAGATCATGTGTGAGTGGACAAAGGGTGACATCCCAGTCTGTTTCCTGCACAACACAGGTCCAGAGTCCAGCAGGACTGATGAGGGCTCTCTGCTGTGCAATCTGTACCTAACTTCCACACCTGGTCCGTGATGGCTCAGGGTGTGGCTGTGGTTGGTCACAGATGGCTGCAAAGTGACACAGCCTGACAGCTGACAAAACCACAGTCTGGAGAAACATCTCTGTCCCCAACCGGCTTCCCACAGAGAAAGGAGCACTCCTGATTTGTTAAACTACATTCCAAAGCCATCGGAGTGTCACACCACCATCTCTAACACTACGCCTGAGAGAAATGCATTTTGTGTTCGAACATTTGCAGCATGACCCACCAAGACTAGAATCAGAATAATTTGCCTAGAGGATATAGGGAGGGTGTTCAAAGTGAAGGCAACTGTAAAGAGCATGGCAGATACTGCTTTCATTACATTTGTCCCACAAATTCGTTATCAGATCACTATGACATTTCTCCTCCATTTCAGTGTCTTGGCTTAAATCCTGAACTATCTGAGGCCAATCAATCTGCTAATTTACATGGTCCCACTTGACTTCAAGCTCACTCATTTCAATATGCTCTCATGAATCCCTTCCTCAACACAGACTGATATTTTGGCTTTTAAAAAAATTCCAATCAGCTCCTTCTTTGGTGTTGACAAGTCACGTGATCAGGCAGAAGGAAGAGTGAAAGCTATGGAAGCCAACATCTGAATGCACTTTGCCAAAGGCAGTTTAGTGTCGAGTATCCCAGGAGTCCAGCAAAACACACACCCCTGAGAAACTGGTTGTTTGCTTAGCATGAAAGTTTGTGGTACCCATCCCACACATGGTGGGCAGGTCAGCACCCCCGACTGTCATTCCCACTGCTTCAAAGGATGAACAACCACTGTTTCCTAGCAGGGAGCCTGGAAGGTTGATCAAGCCAAAGCCTAGGGGAAGCAGCCACATTCAATCTAATTCAGACTGTGTCTCTGGCATCACAGAGAATTGGAATGAGGGGAACTGGGTGTGGTGGCACACACCTTTAATCCCAGCATTCAGGAGGCAGAGGCAGGCAGATCTCCATGAACTCGAGGCTAGCCTGTTCTACAAATTCAGTTCCAGGAAATCCGGGGCTATACAGAGAAACCCTGTCTTAAATTACCCCTCAACTTCCCCCCACCCAAAAAAAAGTTGGAATGATACAATAGTAAACTCAAGCCAACACCTTGTCACTGAGTTGGGCGGTGCTTTGGGCTCCAAAATGGAACTCATGTGGGCATCTGGAATAAGTGCTGGATGCACAGACGAGGAATACGTGGTAGTTTCTCTCTTCCCTAAAATATTAATTTGTGTATTTTTGAGTATGTACATGTGCCTGCATGAGTTTATGCACACCACATGCATGCAGGTATCCGTGGAGGCCAGAAGACAGTGTCGGGTGTGGTCAACTGAACCTCAGTCCACACTCTTAACTGCAGAGCCATCCTTCCAGCCCCACACATCAGCTGATAACTGTTATGATCTCTAAAGGTCTCTTCTGAGCCCCGGCTTCCTCACATTAGGCATAATAGTCTTGTCCAAAGGGTATGAGCCTTGAAATCACTGAGACAACATGAACAAAGGACAGTGCATGACTCAGTGTGACCAGCTATTCAACTAAGGCGACCGATGAACTGCTTTTATTCATCTACAGTGCCGCCCAAAGCATGAAAAGATCAGTCAATATAATTTGGTGACCCAGTCTACTTGAAAGGCTTGGAGCAGCTCTATCTACCCCTATCCCTAACCTTACACACACACACACACACACACACACACACACACACACACACACACA
>CAJQZJ010033456.1:2457699-2472205 GCA_907164525.1 Lophiomys imhausi | reverse complement strand
ACACACACACACTTACACACATACACACACACGACACACACACACGACACACACCACACACACACGACACACACATACACACACACATACACACACACACACATACACACATCCACACACATCCACACGCACACACTCACACACACATACACACACACACATGACACACACACACACACACACACACACACACACACACACACACGACACACGACACAATACATTTAGAAATTTCCAGTTCACTTTTAAGCCCTTTATTAGGCATACCGTGTGCTAAATTTGAACTTTGTGATAATGGAGTTTTCCTTTGAAAAGCCAGACACTTTTGAGCCTTCAAAAACAAAACAAAACAAAACAAAAAACCACCTGTTTTTCCCTTTTCCATAAGTACTGTCTTTTTTTTTTTTAGGTGACTCTGCGAAGTGAAGAAAAATGAAACTCTTTCAGAGAAAAATGAATTTAAACACATCACTGCTTTCTAAAGCATTTCTTCTTCATGCAGCTGCGATCCAGTGGACTCATACCATCTGGAGCTTACTCCATTTGGATCTTCCAGCTGGGTTCTAACCATGATTTCAGCGGGGCTCCCAAAGGAGAAGAGAGCTCTGCAATGCTCAACAATTTCTTTCTTCCAAGGACAGGGTACCACTTAACCCATAAGAACCCAGGCCAAAGCATCCATCTCTCACTCCAGATGGGGTTGGGTACCAAGGTGAAACCCTTGGTGAGAAAGGGGGAACCACTCAAGGCAAATTCCCAACAATAGGATTATGGGTTGTCTATCACCTCTGCTGCTGAGGGTCCTGGAAAGATTCACTTGTGTGGAGAAAAGTGAGAAAAGGTGGGGGTGGGGGTACAGGGGGTTTCTTAGCCCTACTCAAATGCATATGGCCCAGATCTGGGTCTACACTCATTAGCACATGAAAGGTGTGGACAGCACTCAGCTAAGTGCCCCTCCATTGTGGGATATCTACGGAATGCACAATGCCCCTCAAATCTCGGAACTGATGCATGGCAACAGGTCGGCAAATTTCTTCCGTGACCTTCTCCAGTGGGCTTAGGATATAAAGATACTGAATGGAGGTCCATTCTCTTCTCTGTAGAGTTCGATGAAGTCAGACTTCAAATTTTCATGCTCACACTCCCTGGAGACTTTAGGGATGATCAGGATCTGTATCAGTTCATTTGCAGTTACTATGAAACAATGCTGGAGACTGGAGATAGGTTGAGATAGTTTCTAATTTTTCAGGTTCAAGAGCTTGGTGCCGGCTTCTGCTAATCTCTGTTGAAGGCCTCTGAAGGTCTCTCTGAACGAGAATGGGTCCCATAGGCTCCTACGTACTTGAGTTCTTGAGTCTGCCAAGGTGGTAGGTATTTACTTGTAATCCTACAGTGAGGAGGCAGAGACAGGCATACCCCTGGGGTTTACTGGTCAACCTGCACAGATTATTTGGTGAACTCCAGGTCTCATAGGTAGACAGGTCCTAAGGATGACACTTAAGGCTGTGTTCTGGTCTCCACACGCATTCACCCATACACCCACACACCCACACACATGCACACCCCCCCCACATCAACACGCATGTAAAAGAGTGAAAGTAACAATGCCACTCAGATTTCACGACGATCCTGCTGTAACATGAAGGAATAAGGAGGAAAATGCACGTCAGTCATTAAAAGAAGTTTCTTAGATATCTGTAAACAGGAATGCGCATCATCTCCAGACTCTCCAGAGAAACCATTGCTATGGGATCCCCCTCAGAGTCCGGATGAGCTTCACCCCACAGCCGAGTCCAGGTGATTTATTTTCATAATTAAAAAAAAAAAATTGCTTTTTAAAAAAATGTCTTTGTTTTTCAAAAATACAGATACAACCAGCCAAAGTGTCCGGACAGCTGTGAAAACACTCAGCTGCAGCGAAGGCATCGGCTGTAACCGTGGCGGCTGCTCGGCACAGCGCAAGGTTTATTTTCCTCTTCCACCCCTGCTTCCAAACCCGAAATTCTAGGCCTTAAAGTGCAAAATAGGGACTGTGCCTCAGGGACTGCCAAGCTAAGCAAACACAAGGTTTGAGTTTGGGAGAGAGGGAGGGGCCGGGTGAGGCAAAGTAACTGTTCTTGAATTTTCTTGAGTAGGCTGCCCCCATGTGGTGACTACTAAACACACACACGGGTTTCATTCGCTGACTTGGTGCCTGGCCTTAAAAACAGCAAGATGGCATCAGGTAGATCCTCCTGCCAAGCCACCATTCCAGCTGTGGTTGGAGACCCTTGCTCTCATGCAGGACTCTCTAACCTGCCTCTCATTCCCTATCCCTTCCCACGAGTAATCAGTATTTTTAGATGTCATTCAGCATATAGCAGTCCCCATTATTCCGTGGTGGGAGCATATTCCAAGACTCCTGGTGGGTCCCAGAGCCAGAGATGATACTAATTCCATTTATACCATTCATGGGTACACATGCACATTCACCAACTTCACTTTTGACCCAAAGGAAGCTGTTTAGGGTTTTTCTTTTGCCTTCTCTGCCATATCCCAATTACCAGCTTCACTACTCTCCTGCTTTGGGGTCCTTATTAAATAACACAGTGGTCAGCCATACACAAGAGCTGTCATATTGCCACACTAGATGTGATGCCCCCAAAGGGCTACTGAGTGACTAACAGGTGGGTAGCTCACAGTGAGAAGCTAGGCCAGATAAAGATAATTCACCCTGGGCAGGGTGAAAATGGAAGGCACAGAAGCTCAGGATGCCACAGCCTACAACTCGTGAATGGTTTATTGTGGGATTTTCTACTGAATGATGTCAGGCCCTGCTGATCCCAGGGACTGACACAGTGAGCTAAAACTGCCCATCAAGATTCTGCTGTAATTGTCATAGCAGATGTGTTCATTCGCTGCTGTTTTCTAAAATGAAAAGGTTTTACAAAGTATCTCAGACATGGAAAGATACAAGGGTAATATATACTGAATGATCAGGTTTAAGAAAACAGGCCTATGGTGCCACACCCCTTTAAATCAGTTTCTTAAGACTAAAAAAACAAATGCCAGGCTGGGAGAGATAGCTCAGTGGTTACGAGCACTTCCAAAGGAGCCAGGTTCAAATCCTAGCACCCACATGGCAGTTTACAGCTGTCTGTAATTGCCAGGCGTGGTGGTGCACACCTTTAATCCCAGCATTCGGGAGGCAGAGGCAGTCGGATCTCTGTGAGTTCAAGGCCAGCCTGGTCTACAAAGTGAGTCCAGGACAACCAGGGCTACACAGAGAAACCGTCTCAAAAAAACTAAAACCAAACAAACAAAAAACATATGCTTGGAGCTGGAAGTATGGACTAGTGTTGACTGCTTTTCCTTAAGACATGGGTTCGATTCCCAGCACCCACATGGAGGCTCACAACTATCTGTAACTCCAGTCCTAGGGGACCCAACGCTCTCTTCTGGCTTTTGTAGGCACAACATACATGTAGTGTATAGACATACAGGAAAAGATTCATAAAAATAAAAATAGATACTGCCTCTTAAAATACAGGCTCTAATAATGTTAGAAAATAAGTCAAAATTATAAATGACTTTTAAAGTCTCAATTAAAATTTATAAATAAACAATTCCTCCAAACTCACATATTATACTATGTAGCCAAGGTTAACCTTGAACCAGTCGCCCTGACTCAGCCTCCCGAGTGCTGGGGTTACAGGAATGGCCACTGTGCCTGACCAAGTTCCTTCTTCAATTGCAGGCAATCAGCTCCTACCAAAATGTTTAGATGTTGGACTCCGCCTGGCAATGCGCATGGCTAAGCTGACAATCACCGTTAGTATAAGTGTTGACCGTCAGCTACTTTTCTGCTCTAGTTTTATACTCTAGAGCGGCTATTTGTGAGTATCGAGAATAGCAGCGCTTTATTTCTTTAATTTGAGATAGGTCCTCTAGCTGACCTTGAACATCTCACCTTCCTGCCCCCACCTCCAGAGCACTAGGATTGCAGGCAGGCACCACCAGGCATGCTGTGCTGGGAACCGAACCCAGGGCTTTGTGCATGCTAACGCAAGCACTCTACCAACTGAGCTACGCCTCTCATTTATTCTCCTTTATAATAGATATTACTTCATTAAAGGCCACCCAACCCGGACATTAGCATTTTTCTTCAGTGGGTATAAGTAAAAAACATAAGCATTAAACATTAAACATACAACACACGCAATTCAATAAGCTAAGGAAGGAGAGGGGAAAGACGATAGAGAGTTAAAAGGTAGATTGTTAGAACCCACTGAGACCCAATTACAAGCCAGGTCGCCTGGTAAGTGCTTTCCATCGACTTGACTGTCTCCTGTGGCCGTCACAAAACCCCGGAAGGATGTAACATGATGGCCTTCACTGCACAGTGAAAACTAACCACCTTAGAAATGACCCACTGGGGTGGACACCCAAGACTGACTCTGGGAGAGAGCAGGCCAGGAATAGAGATAGAGAGCAAGAGGAGGGGAGAAGTCCTCAGAGTGGGAAAGGATCTCATTCACTCCTCCCTCCCAAGGTGAAGGATGAACAGTTTTCATGCCCTTCCTTCATTCTCAAAGTCATGTAAAGGACTACAGAACCGCTCATGCTAGCTGTTACCCACTCCTTTCTCTTGTACTCAAAGGTGAGTGTGTGTGTGTGTGTGTGTGTGTGTGTGTGTGTGTGTGTGTGTGTGTATGTGTGGTGTGTGTGCACTTATGCACACTGGGAGCAGAGGAGACACTGGGTATCTATCTGATCCCATAACTCTCTACCTTATTCCCTCCACACAGGTCTCTCTATGAAACTGCAGCTAGCCTGGCACCGTAAGATCCTCTTGTTTCTGCTACCAGAGCACTGGGGTTACGGGTACATGGGGAAATGTCCAGCTTTTTAAGTGGGTGCCTAAGTTTAGAACCCAGGTCCTCATGCATGCTCAGCAGGTGGCCCTATCCACTGAGTCCACTGTCCAACCTCTAACCTGAGCTTTTGATGCAGAAAAATGAAACAAGGGTAGTTTTATTATTAAAAGTAAAAGAAAAGAAGCCCCCTTGGACTCCCTCCTTTTCCACCTTGCCCCAGTACACAATTTCAGATTTCCTGTTTTGTATAACAAACAAGTTGCTCTATTCCTGGTGTTTCCCTTTTGTTTTGTTTTGGGCTGCGACTGGAGCCAGGGAGATGTGTGCACTAGGCAACTGCTTTACTACTGAGCGATCTCCCCAAACCCCTGAGCATATCTCCTTTTGTTGTTGTTTTTTTTTTTTTCAAGACAGGGTTTCTCTGTGTAACAGCTCTGGCTGTTCTGGACTCGCTTTGTAGACCAGGCTGGCCTCGAACTCACAGAGATCCACCTGCCTCTGCCTCCCGAGTGCTGGGATTAAAGGCGTGCACCACCACGCTGGGCTTGAGCATATCTTCTTGTTTGCATGTCCCAGAATTTGTCTATGATACATTCAGAAAACGTCAGGGTCAAAGAAGTACCTTAAAACTCCACTGAAAGACTTTTTGAGAAGCCTTTTTCCCTTTGCAGTCTTTATAGCAACATGTTGGCTCTTGTACTCGCACAAATTTGTCACTATCTATTATTACCTGTCATTCTTTGCTTATTGCCAGCATGGCTGGCGAGCACAAATCACAGGGAGCTAGGCAGCCCAGGTCTGGTACCACCCACAATAGGCTGGGTCTTTCCCGACTTGTCACTAATTGAGAAAATGCCTATGGATGGCCACCTGCCATTTTCCTATTGATTATTTTTGTCTTACTGGTTTCTCAGTCCTTTACAAGACAGCAATCGCCGGCTAAGTGTTTGCTGTAAGTATCCCTAATCTGTGACCAGAGCAGAGTATAAGTCAGTATAAGAAGAGAAAGCTAAGAAAGCAAACAAGCGAGGACCCAAGCATTTATTTTCTCTGCTCTTGACTGTACATATGAGGTTTTACGTTTCTGCTTTGACAGTGATGGACTGCAACCTAAATTTTAAGCCAAACAAACTCTCTCTTCCATAAGTTGCTTTTTGTCAGGGTATTTGTTACATTAACAGAAATGAAACTAGCACAGTAGTTGGTCTTGTTTCTTATTACAGTTGGTGTTCTTTTTCTCATATTTTGGCTGTGTGACTGTTTTCTAATCTTTTCCAAGAACCAACTTTGGGCTTTGTTTAAAGATCTCTCACGGGCATTTATTTTCTACCACATTAATAACTGTTCCTTGTTATTTCGTTTTGTCTTTCTTTTTACAACATGGTCTCATCTGTAGTCCAGGCTGGCCTTGAACTACTGTCCCAGGTTTCCAAATGCTGGGACTGTAGAAAGAAGCCGCCATGACAGGCTTTGCTTTCTACTATCTTCCTCCTTCAAGATTTCCCCAGAGTCTTTCCTCTAATGTCCTGATCCGGGCTCACTTTACACAATCCTAGCTTTTCCTCTTTTCTAACACAGGCGTTCAAGGTTGTGGAGTCACGTGTGAGGCCTACCTTGTCTTGGAGCTGAGGCGCTGTCCACTGGGAGCTCATTGTCATGGATCCTTTTCTCTGGAAAAGGCATTGCAGGGCAGCTTCCAAGGGCCCGTGAGCCCCTATCACGAACACTTTCTTCCCATCCAAGGCGATCCCTACCAACCAATGAAAATTCAATATTAAAATCCACACCACAGAAACGTCCTCCCAGACAGCTTTAACCGAAAGAACATATTTTAAGTGGCTTTTCTCAGAAAACACCTCAGAAGAGGGAGTGGGAAGATTATAAGAAACAGAGGTCAGGGAGGACCGCTGCAAAACATCATCTCCTGGATGTGACAGCTTTGTTTGTGAGCTACGAAGAGCTGTGGTCACTAGCACAGGACCAATCTAGTCAACACTCCAGCATGAACGGGGTCTCACAAGGCTAGGGTCTCCCAAGTTAAGAAGCTACAGGCAGATGTCAGTTACCAGCACAGAGAAAGTCCATTTCCTTGAGGAGTGGGGCCCCTGGGAGGCTGCCCCATGCTGCAGGGGACATATATGCATTTGGGTAACATTGCACCCAGTGAGTATTTTCTTTTCTTTCTTTTTTTTTTTTTTTTTTTTGGTTTTTCGAGACAGGGTTTCTCTGTGTAACAGCCCTGGCTGTCGTGGACTCACTCTGTAGACCAGGCTGGCCTCAAACTCACAGAGATCCATCTGCCTCTGCCTCCCAAGTGCTGGGATTAAAGGCGTGTGCCACCACTGCCCGGCCATATTTTCTTTTCTTAAAGAAAATGAAATCGGGAGGGAGATCGATGGGGGCAGGGTCTGAGAGGAGTTGGAGAGGCATGAGAGAGGTGGGTCTGATCAAAATAAAATAATCATATAAAATAATAGTGAAGCAGACAAAGAAGAACAAACATACAGAACTTAGTCGCCTCAGCAACACCGTGCGGGGACCATGCGCTAGGAAAGAGGGCTGTGACTAGGCTCTCATCTCACACCCTTTGTTTCTGAGTCTTTGGGATCATCCTCTCTCTATAGTTCCTTACAAAGATCGTACCAGCTGTAATTTGCCTTTAGAAGCTTAACCATCTCAGAGATCTCAACAGCTGCTGGCCAGAAGGTATGGATTGAACTTACACCTTTGGAATTTTGACTGTTGCATGTTTAGGGGGGTGCATCTGCTTCTGCTTTTTTTTTTTTTTCCCTGCAAATTGGGACCAAGAAAAATTGAGCTTCTGTGTTCTCAAGTTAGGAAGGCATTAAATACATGAGCTATCCCATGGTGTCTCAGTTAGGGTTTTTATTGCTGTGACAAAACACCAAGACCAGAAAGCAAGGTGGGGAGGAAAGGGTTATTGGGCTGACACTGCTAGATCATTGGTCATCACCAAAGGAAGTTCAAGTAGGACAGGAACCTGGAGGCAGGAGCTGATGCAGAGGCCATGGAGGGGTGCTGCTTACTGGCTTGCTTTCCATGGCTTGCTCAGCCTGCTCTTTTTATTTGTTTATTTGTTTATTTATTTATTTATTTATTCATTCATTCATTCATTCATTCATTTGAGACAAGGTTTCTCTTATTGGCTTGCTTTCCATGGCTTGCTCAGCCTGCTCTATTTATTCATTCATTCATTCATTCATTCATTCATTTATTTATTTATTTATTCATTCATTCATTCATTCATTCATTTATTTGAGACAAGGTTTCTCTGTCCTGGACTCACTTTGTAGAGCAGGCTGGCCTTGAACTCACAGAGATCTGCCTGCCTCTGCCTCCCGAGTGCTGGGATTAAAGCTGTGCACCATCGTGCCCTGTGCTATCAGCCTGCTCTCTGATAGAACCCATGACCAGCAGCCCAGGTCTGACACCACCCACAATAGGCTGGGTCTTTCCCGACTTGTCGCTAATTGAGAAAATGTCTTACAGCTGGGTCTCACGGGAAGCATTTCCTCTCTGATGACTCTAACTTGTATCAAGTTGACTCACAAAACCAGCCAGTAAACACAGTAATTATTACTTAAAGTCAGTAATCCAAAAAGATGAATCATTTTGGTCTATATTTCTGGCTCAGGAATGTGAGGTCAAAAGAAGAAAGAAAGGTGGGTGTGGTGGCGCACGCCTTTAATCTTGGTGCTTTGGGAGGCAGAGGCAGGCGGATCTCTGTGAGTTCAAGCCAGGACAGCCAGAAATACACAGAGAAACCCTGTCTCGAAAAACCAAAAAAAAAAAAAGAAAAAAAGAAAGAAAATTAAATAGTGCTGGCCACCAATGCAGACCTACTTGTTAATAACCCCCACCTGGAGTCTTCCCATGCAAATTCCACCTGGCTGATCGAGTCAGGTCTAACTGAGAGATTTGCCCAAATCTACAGAGTGACAGGTTTGCTGAATCAGGAGACATTTGCAATGGGATTATTTTGACTGTTTCTTGAGAGAAACCTAACGTTTAAAATGTTAACATTCATTTGTAGCCGTTTCTCTTATAGGTAAATTTACTAGAAAATGCTTTCTGTTAGAAAGCATCCCAAAATAGAAACCGAGAGAAATAAAGTCAGCATTAAATAGGACTTTGAGACTTCAATTTGAAGTTTCCAGAAACAAGTCATTATTTTAAAAAAAAAAATTATCTAGGGGCTAGAGAGATGGCCTAGCAGTTAAGAGTGGTTAAGAGCAGTTAAGAGCACTGGCTGCTCCTCCAAAGGACCCAGGTTCAAATCCCAGCACTAGGGAGGCAGAGGCAGGCGGATCTTCGTGAGTTCCAGAGCAGCCTGGTTTAGAGAGTTCGTTCCAGGATAGCCAGCGTTACACAGAGAATACAAAAACAAAAACAAAACAAACCAAAGCACCTAAATAGCAGTAAGTAGAAAATAGCATTTCACTTCTACGTTTCATTTAGAATCTTCCAATAACAATTCCTATTAAAAACAAACAACAAACAAACAGAATCCAACACCCCAGACCTGATTGTTGAACAAGCTCTACTGCCGCTCTGGCCAGAGGAGAAACGAAACACTCAGGGGCATCACCTCTCACCAGCTTCCCCAAATTGACATCAGTCACCCTGAATCAGAGAGGAAGAGAGCAGGGGAGTCAGAAACCACTAGGTAGTGACGTAAGCGATCAGTCCCAAACAGCAGCCTGTCAGTGAGTGAGGAGGGAGGCAGGACACGGAGGCCGCCAGCTTCTCAGAGCAGTGCAGGAAACCAAGCCACACAGGGCTGCATGTCACAGCTCCGCGAACACCTTCATTGGCTGCAAGGTCCTGGCAACCGCCATCATTTGTCCGCTGTCAGAACTCAGGACTGAGTCTATCAATCTGGAGGTCTCTCCATTTATGGTTACTCTAGTATAGAACTGGAGGTTTTACCACCCACCCAACCATCCACTCTATCCATCCATTCATGTCTGTATCCCAGAGAACTCAGTGCCCTTCCTATGCATGCTCTCCCACTGAATTACACCCCAGTCCTCATAAAGCAACATTCTAACTCTTGTTTCAGTCTACCCCTGGTCATAAAGACCTGATGGAGTGGAGTACGCCAGCGTACTCCGTGAGGTACCAACTCTCCCTCAATCCATCTCTTGAAGGATACACTAGACAGAAGTCTAAGTTCATCAATTTGTTTGCAGCCTTTTATTTATATATGTACATAAATATATATATTTATAAATATATATAAATGAGCCCTGTTGTTTCAGCTACATGACAAAGTATTTCTTATGCTTCCATATAAGAAAATGGCGCTTTTAGTCCCCAGGAAACATACTGTCCCCCCATTGCAGGCTGATGGCATTCACTGTCCTATGATACTTACATCATACCATGGAATGGCACAAAACACTCAATGGTCACAATTCCTTTCCCCACCTTAAAATTTAATTAGAAACTCATGTTATTATTAAAAACATTTGTTTTTGTTTTGTTTTTTTTTTCTCAACCAGTCTCGGAGAAAAGGAGGCTTCAGGGCTCCTGAGGAATTAGGTCTCAGGTTTTTTGTTTGTTTGTTTTCACTGGTTCGTAGAATTACCCAGGGAAGATTATTCCTGGCCAAAGACTCAGTGAGAAAGTCAGGATCTTGCTGAGTGGATATGATAGTGCAGGATTATCTCCAAACACATGTGTATTTTCCAAGATATATGACTTTCATTCATAGAATGTTAAAAACTCTCAACCTCCTAAGCTATTTAAAATTTCTTTTTAACTAATTACTAACAGAGTTGTAAAAATTAGAAATTTAGAAAAAAATTATCACAATCAGTTACTTATCAATAAGACTGATTACTATTGATTTTTTTTCTTTTATATTTTCTTACCCATCCACATCTTTTTCCGGCTTCAAAGCATTGAGAACTTTGTTGCTCAATGAATCCTCAGAGATCTGAAGGGCAAGGCCATGCACTCTGGGGTCTTCATTCATCTTCAAGATTTCATCTATGATCTAAACAGAAAGAAAAAAAAAACTAAAACACTAAAAAAAAAAAAAAAAAAAACAACAACCCATTAGCTTTGTGAAAGTAAGAGCCAGTAAAAAAGTTGATGGTGGAGAAAAAGGATTTCTACATAGGCTCAGGGAGAAGGCCCAGTTGGTAATGTGTGCCCACTGATGACTTCAGCTGGATCTCTGGAATCAACATTAAAAACAAAAAAAACAAACAAAAAACCATTGGACTTGGTAGTATAGACCTGTGATCCCAGTACTGGGGAAGTAGGGACCTTCAGATCTCTGGAACTTCCTGCCAGTCAGCATAGCCTACTAGGTGAGCTCTGTGCCAATGAGGGACCCGGCCCCACAAATGAAGAAGGTGGCTAGCTCCTCCTCTGGCTGCTGTATGCATGTGCCTGCACCCACATGTGCACACAGACACCTGTGAGTGTATACACACACAGACTCCTAAAAATCTGTCTGTCAGTTTCTTTTTACACCTGATTGAAGATGCCGATGTGAGGCACAGTGAATTTCCTCTTTACAGCATGCTTAGAAAAGCCCCAAGGAAAAATGGATGAATAAAACTTTTAATGGCTTCATATGGTCCCACATGTGCCAGAAAATAACAAAACACCCAAAGCCTGGCTGCTAGAGTTTGGTCACACAAAAGCCCTGACAATGACCCCTGTAAGTCAATCCCAGTTTTGGGGGAGGTTAGGAAGCACGCCTCCAAGCGCCCCAAGCAAGTCCAATGGAATCGGTGGGTCTAAGCCATGACATGCTCAATAGAGACTTCCCAGGAGTGAGTCCAACCAGTCATCCAGGCCCTCTGACTCACTGGATCTGAGTGGCACACCAAGAGCCTTTCCTAAGACCTGGGATAGAAACTCAAACACTCGGATTCATTGCACTTAACAAAACCACTGACTCAGAAGTAGAAAGATTCTGACCCATGTATATGGGTCCCACTCAAGGGAACTGTCACTCTACCGTTTTCATTTTATGGCTTGGCGGAAATATCTGGTTATTACTACCATCTAGTAGGGAAGGAAAATGCTGTTTGGTGTGCCAAATCAGAAAGAACATTTGTCTTATTCATTCAGCTGTGAACTGAAGTTTCCAGGAAGAAAAAAATAAAAAGTTAACATATTAAAGATTCAACAAGTCATAATTGTGGGGAGTTGGAATGTTACAGATCTGGGGAATAAATTATCCTGGCTATATTTAATCTTCTTTATAGCTATTTGCTACCCACCTATGTATTTAATCTAACAGCCTCCCGACTACCAGGTCAAATTCATTCGCAACATAGTAACACCCCAGTAGCTCCTACCAACCTCAGAGGCCTTAAGAGGCTTGTAGAACACAACATTGAGGCCTCAACACAGCCAGCCATCAGATACCATCTGAGGCTTAGAGCAGAGACTTGCATTCTTGACTACAACTCACAGGCCAGTTGTCTTTATATATGTATATGTATATTGGTTTTTTGAGGCAGGGTTTCTCTGCGCATCCTTGGCTGTTCTGGACTCACTTTGTAGACCAGGCTGGCCTTGAACTCACAGAGATCCACCTGCCTCTGCCTTCCAAGTGCCACCACATATGGCAATTAGACAGCTGTGAACTGCCATGTGGGTGCTGGGATTTGAACTCGGGTCCTTTGGAAGAGCAGCCAGTGCTCTTAACCACTGAGCCATCTCTCCAGCCCTACCAATATATTTTTAAAGGACTTTGACCTTTTTTGGTTCTGCTACTAAAACAAACTTGGTGAAGCTGGGAGCTGGGAAAATGGCTCAGCCTGCTGCTCTTCTAGAGGAGCCAGGTTCTGTTCCAAGTCTCTAATGTCAGGTGGCTACAGCTCACACTTCAGGGGATCTGGTACCTCTGAGCTCCCAGAGCACAGCACTCATGTGTACACACCCAGTCATCACCTATTGAAATAAAACAAACAAACAGACATGTTCCGAGCATGCACTTTGTACATGGTCTAAGTAAGGGACTTAACAGCTAGCTGTAGGCAAAATTGCCCTGGTAAGCATGACATGCTAATAAGGAAGCAAGCCCCACACTAACAGTAATAACAAGTTCTGAAAGGCAGCAAAGATGTAAAGAAAGACAAAGCAGGGGTTTAAAATTTGTCAGGAGGGATGGCTGGAGAGATGGCTCAGCAGTTAAGAGCACTGGCTGCTGCTCTTCCAGAGGTCATGAGTTCAATTCCCAGCAACCACATGGTGGCTCACAAACATCCAAAATGAAATCTGGTGCCCTCTTCTGGTCTGCGGATATACCTGCAGACAGAACACTGTATACATAATAAATAAATAAATCTTAAAAAAAAGAAAAGAAAGAAA
The DNA here is from genome assembly GCA_907164525.1 of Lophiomys imhausi. Classification (NCBI taxonomy): domain Eukaryota; kingdom Metazoa; phylum Chordata; class Mammalia; order Rodentia; family Muridae; genus Lophiomys; species Lophiomys imhausi. Next base: position 2,458,988 of record CAJQZJ010033456.1, on the reverse strand, counting down.
GACAAAGCAGGTCAAAGGGTGACGAGTCCAAGGGTGAGGTGTTCAGAGGCTCCTTGTAAGCAGAGCTCAGGATAAAATAAGGAATCGGCTTTATCTGTATGTACTAAGGGTGCGAAAGCAGTAATAAAAGCGAAGTACCACTAGAAATATAAAAGCTTAATGAATTAAGACACGCAACATAATAATGTCACACTCATCCAAAATCCAGCCCTCACACCGAAGGAGTGGGAGTAAATAAATCCTTATCAAAAGAGTCAAAGTGAATACACTGCATGTGCACCCATAATCTTGGTACTTGGGAGACTGGGGCAGGGGGATTATGAGTTAAGCCAGAATGAGCTTCATGGGCTAACGTGGGGTAAACAATTGGAGCTGTCTAAAGAAATGAAAATGTAAGCCAGGCGGCGGTGGCGCACGCCTTTAATCCCAGCACTCGGGTGGCAGAGGCAGGCGGATCTCTGTGAGTTCAAGGCCAGCCTGGTCTACAAAGCAAGTCCAGGACAGCCAGAGATACACAGAGAAACCCTGTCTTGGAAAACCAAAAAAGACAAAAAAAAAAAAAAAAACAAAAAAAATGTGACTATACACAGTGAGTGTCTTGGAAATGGCTGACCTGCTTCTTTGCATTCTGTTCTTGCTGCTGCCTTCATAATTGGTACATACTATGACTGGCAAATACAATATTAACTGCTTGTCCAATACTTAGCTCTCCCTTCTCCTTAGAAATGATCTAAAGGCTTCCCAGCATTAAGACTACATTCCCCCTCTCCCTTCGTATTGTGGCCAGACAATGCAGTTGCAGCGGAAGCAATGGGAACAAAATTGTGGTTTGCAGAAAACATCCTTAGACGGACAAGCATAGGCAGGGGCCTGCCTTTATCCTTTTCCTTACTAGTCGGGACACTGAACTTTACCTGAGATGCTGAGAAAGAGGGGACACAGCCTCTGTGTACTGCAGAGAATCACCTTTCCCCATCGGGTCTGAAAGACTCGGTTCATGACAGTTACGAAAGACACAGAAAGACAAACTCCAACAGCACATTCCCATTACATCAGAGGCTGGAGCAACTGCGGGTTCCCACCGACCAGGCAAAACAAGATGCATTTAAGAGCAAACTTTGGGCAAGCTTTCTCCTTCCAAGTGCCTGAACTTCAGGGCACGCTCAGGCTGAACCTGCAGACAGTAATCCCCGAGAACAGGCTGGCCTTGGGTAGACAGTAATCCTAGAGAACAGGTTGCCGTTGGGTAGACAGTAATCCTAGAGAACAGGCTGGCCTTGGGTAGACAG